>OU696696.1:184767315-184949250 GCA_916050605.2 Platycheirus albimanus
ATTGATGGAATGCGTTTTACAAGGGCTTACTTGGAAGACATGCCTGGTTTACTTGGATGATGTCATCGTTTTTGGGAAAACATTTGACGAACACTGCAGGAACTTGAGAGAAGTTTTCCGAAGGCTTCGAGAAGCTCATCTTAGGTTGAATCCAGACAAATGCACCTTTTTCAAGACTGAAGTGAAATATTTAGGACATATTGTCTCGTCTCAAGGGGTTCAAACCGATCCAGAGAAAGTGGAATCTGTGAAGAACTGGCCAACTCCACAAGATAAACATCAGCTGAGAAGTTTCCTTGGGTTAGCCACATATTATAGGCGATTCGTGAAAGACTTTGCTGGAGTTGCGAAAAGCCTGCACCAAATCACAGAGAAAGGAAAACCGTTCAAATGGTCAGGTGAGTGCGAGAAAAGTTTCCAGGAACTAAAAGCACGCCTCTGTAACGCTCCAGTTCTGGCATATGCTACTCCTGGGAAACAGTTCATCATCGATGCAGACGCAAGCAACGTTGGAATTGGGGCTGTTTTGTCCCAAGTTCATGATGGCCAAGAAAAGGTAGTAGCATATTACAGCAAAGTGCTCTCGAAGACAGAACGGAACTATTGCGTGACCAGGAGGGAACTTCTAGCTCTGGTACTAGCTACAAAACATTTTCATAAGTACATCTATGGGCAGAAATTCCTCCTTAGAACAGACCATGGAGCGCTAAGGTGGCTTTTGAACTTTCAAAATCCCGAAGGACAAGTAGCAAGGTGGATTGAGAGGTTGCAGACATACCACTACGAGATTCAACATCGAAAAGGAAAACTACACTCCAACGCAGATGCATTATCCCGACGACCATGTAAATCTAACTGCAAGCATTGTTCACGTCAGGAAGAAAAGGAGTCCCTAGTCACTCAACGAGTGAGAGCCGAGCCCATTGCTGGCTGGAGTAACGAGGAAATTAGGAATGCTCATCAAGAAGATTCTGACATTGAACCCATCCTCGCATGGAAAGAGCACGAGGAGAAACCACAATGGGTTGACATTTCCGATAGAAGCCCGGTGCTAAAAGCCTATTGGGCTCAATGGAACTCTCTCCATGTACAAGAAGGTGTACTCAAACGGAAGTGGGAATCCGCAGATGGCAAGTCCTATGTGATCTAGGTAGTTGTGCCTCGGTCCAAAGTCAATGAAGTTTTCCGTGAGATGCATGATGGCACTTCTGGAGGCCATTTGGGAATTAACAAAACACTGGGAAAGATCCGAGATCATTTCTACTGGCTTCATGCAAAAGAAGACGTCGAAAGATGGTGCAGGAAATGTGACACTTGTGCTGCTACAAAAGGACCAGGCAGAAAAATTCAAAGTGCGATGCAGCAGTACAACGTTGGAGCACCCTTCGAAAGAATTGCCATGGATATTGCAGGTCCTTTTCCTGAAACCAACGATGGAAACCGATATATTCTCGTGATCATGGATTACTTCAGCAAGTGGCCTGAAGCGTTTGCCATTCCAAACCAAGAAGCAAAAACGGTTGTGGATCAGATTGTCTTCAATTGGATAAGTAGATTTGGTGTACCTAAAGAACTCCATTCTGACCAAGGGAGGAACTTCGAGTCAAATATCTTCCAACAGGTTTGCTCACTCCTTGGCATTCATAAGACAAGGACAACACCGCTGCATCCACAATCAGATGGAATGGTAGAACGGTTCAACAGAACGCTCAAAGAACACCTTTCCAAAGTAGTGGAAGACTGTCAACGAGACTGGGACCGATGCATTCCACTGTTTTTAATGAGCTATCGGAGCGCAGTTCATAGCACTACAGGACATACTCCTTGGGAAATCTTGTTTGGTTCAACAATGCGCCTACCAAGTGAAGTGAAATTTGGATGCCCTCCAAATGAGCCACAAAGCCAAGAAGAATATGTGGACGATCTCAAAAAGAGACTCATGTACATTCATGAAAGGACCAGAACAAAGATAAAAGATGCCAGTGATCGCATGAAAACACGTTATGATGCACATGCAACGACGACAGGGTTTCAAGTGGAGGATCTTGTGTGGTTATACAACCCCAATCGGAAAAAGGGACTGTCACCGAAGCTCCAGCAAAATTGGGAAGGCCCTTACAAAGTTGTCACCAAAATCAATGATGTTGTTTACCGCATTCAGAGAGGTGTTAGAGGCAAAATGAAAGTTGTTCACAGAGACCGACTATGCCGCTACAATGGCCAGGGAAGTGATAGACTTGTTCGGGACGAACAATCTTAAGAAGGGGGCAATGTTACATGAATAGTGTTTGTCTCAACTACAGTTTTATGAATGGTTTTTGTTTCTACTACAGAAATATTACTATATGGTTTTTGTCTGTACTACAGTAAAATGCTGAATAATTCTGCTGAATGATTCTGCTGAAATAACAATCGGGTATTTGAAAGCTCTGAAAGCTTTCAAAGCATCTCGACAATTCCGAATGGTTCGAGACTTAGACTGTTCGAGAAACTTTGATCCCAAGTATAAATAGGACATTTTATTCGGAAATGGACACAGTTTCATTTTAACCGTGGTAGCGAATAAATGGTGAATAATTAGTAGTGCTAAGATAAAGAAATAAATAAAGAGTTTGAACTTAGATAAAAGTGAGTTTTATTTGTAGAGATAGTAGTGATAATTTAAAAGTACAAGAAAATAAGTTTTATTTTCGAACCCAAGACTAAAAACATTACAATACATTCATAATGCATTCAAAAAACTGAAGGTTGCATAAATATAATTCTTCATTTTTGGTGAATAGAATCTGAACCTTCAGATAAATGTTTGCTCTTTGCGTCTCCCCGGTAAACATTTTTAGGATCTTTATATACATTCACAGTTCATTCAAAAAACTGAAGGTTTTATGAATATTATTCTTCATTTTTGGTGAATAGAATCTGAACCTTCAGATAAATGTTTGCTCTTGCGTCTCCCCGGTGGAAATTTATAGGATCTTTATATACATTCACAATTCATTGAAAAAACTGAAAGTTTCATGAATATTATTCTTCATTTTTGGTGAATAGAATATGAACTTCAGATAAATGTTTGCTCTTTGCGTCTCCCCGGTAAAAATTTATAGGATCTTTATTATACATTCACAAATCATTCAAAAAACTGAAGGTTTCATGAATATTATTCTTCATTTTTGGTGATTAGAATCTGAACCTTCAGATAAATGTTTGCTGGGACCAATTTCCCCAACAAGATGGTACACACTGCAATTTTTAAGTTGAGATAACACTTCGAAGTATTGCATTACATTATTTCGAGATGTGTTTATTTTTTTAATTACGTATTTTATTTTTGTTTACACACTATATTAACACGAAAAATCAATAAATTGCTTTTGAGACTACTGAAAATTTATCAGAAAAACCTAACAACGGACTGTAGACAATCAAAAATATGACTGTGAGAAATAAAAGAGATTATATCAAATAAAACTTGATTCAATTTATAATTTATCTATCTATCTATTCAATTCAAATTCAAAATTTGTGTGTGTTTACGCTATAGTCTCGAGAACTATGCACACAACCCTCTTGAGTGCTCAAAGAAATTTTCAGTACAAGTCATAAGTAAGGTTTATAGAGCGGTCCGACCCACTGCCGATACATGGCGCAGTAAGGCAAACTGTAATTGAACACATAATACCACCAAATTTCAGTAGATCGTGAGTCATGGTCATGCTCATCAACGGACCTAAATGCCCTCACTCAATGGACACCTCATCTGTAAACAAATCTTCATCTCTAGCTCTCACTTCGTTTCTTGTTATTCATCGCACAGAAAAATAAATTTGATACACTTGTATCACGGGTTGGCAAACGTCGATGATGTGTTTGCCTGTCTCTCAACACGTCGCTTTCATATTCGTGGAGTTGAGTCGATTGCCTATCATCTATCTCATCTTCCTTCGCACCTCCATGCATCTTCCTTTCACGCGTGACACAATCACTACTCATATCCTAGTTAGCAATAAGGAACAGGACAGGAATCGCAAAGAGAAAAGAATTAAAACTCACCAATCTAACTACCCCCAGAATAAGAAGCTACGCTACGTGTCGGAATCTGTAGCGGTAGCAATCTGCGTGAATAATCCCTGCTGTACGCCTGTTCTGTTTCAAGTTATCCTCCCTCTGAGGTGTGCTATTCCAGCATCTCTCAAAAGCGTAGCCTATTCCACGCAATTTACTACACGCTCTCAGCCCGCTCCTCGTCTGTGCGAAACCTTGAAGTTTAAACGAATCCCCCCCTTCAATCGATAGGACGACCCCCTATTAACAACAAGAGACAAGTCTAAATGCTTCAAGGATGCTGCTCGCCAGTGCTGCGTCGGTCTGCAGCGCGTGGCCCTGGTTCGCCGAGGAGCATATAGGGGTGTAATCCTTGCACTCCTGTGGCAGCCGTGTTACCTCTTATTTTTCTTTCTCTGCAGACCTCGAGTCAAGTTGTAATTGCTCGTATTGCTCAAAATGATGGGGGCCCGAATTTACTCGTAGTCCTATGCTACCAGACGGTCAATTGCATCACAGGATGATACAATCTATAGCTCCTGTATTATTGTTCTAAATTATGCATCGAGACTAGAACGAACCTGAAAGTAAACTAACCAAAACTTATATAACTTTTAAGGTTTTCGCGGTTGTTGATACATGACATTTTTAATTTTCTTTTCGGATTATCCGCGTTTATAAATAATAATTAGTGAGTTTTATTCTTACTCACCCCGAACGTTTTGCTCAAATTACACTGAGCGTGGTCACCGGGAAACTGCCAAAGAGATGTTAGAAGCGATGTTGGCTACGCAAGTTGTAGCGGTGCGTAGAAGGTTCTATCCCTAGCTGTTGTTGTTGTTGTTGGGAGCAAGCCGTGCTCACTGTATCCCTGTTGGTATGGAGCGGCAATTGGATCGAACGTGAGGGGTTGATGATGGGATCCCACGTTCGAGACAGCTTGAAACTGTCGTCGCGATTGACAGATATCTACACGCTACTTCCCACCACCATCCGGCAAATTTGAGATCTGTTGTATCTACACTTGTTCAGCGTGCCCACAGGATATGTGATAGCGACCACCTTGCCAACTGAACTTTCACTGTTGGACAACGTACTCAAAGCAAATGGCTATTCCAAAAAACAAAGATCATGGAAGCTTACTTTGTCAATTGAAAAGGAAGATAGGAAACTAGACAAAAAAGCTTTTCTGCCATATGTAAGAGGTGTAACAGACAGAGTAGGGAAAGTCTTAAAACGTTATGGTATAAAATCCATATTTTTACCACCCAAAAAGGTAATTAATTACCTCCAGTCACCAAAAGACCAATTTCCTCTGCAAACACCTGGAGTATATGCGGTACCCTGCAGCTGTGGGTCATCATATGTAGGACAAACTCAGAGGAGCATTGCTACACGGTTGAAAGAACACATAAACGCCGTCAGCAAAAAGCATAGAGAGAAGTCCGCCATATGCGAGCATATACTTGATCATCCAAATGAACACCACTGGATACACTTCGATCAAGCTAAGGTTCAAGCAAACGAGCCACACTACATCCCTCGGCTGGTTTGCGAAGCGATCGAAATTAAACGTCATCGTAATTTCAATCGCGACGACAGTTTCAAGCTGTCTCGAACGTGGGATCCCATCATCAACCCCTCACGTTCGATCCAATTGCCGCTCCATACCAACAGGGATACAGTGAGCACGGCTTGCTCCCAACAACAACAACAACAGCTAGAGATAGAACCTTCTACGCACCGCTACAACTTGCGTAGCCAACATCGCTTCTAACATCTCTTTGGCAGTTGCCCGATGACCACGCTCAGTGTAATTTGAGCGAAACGTTCGGGGTGAGTAAGAATAAAACTCACTAATTATTATTTATAAACGCGGATAATCCGAAAAGAAAATTAAAAATGTCATAACCAAAACTTATCCTCAAAACCTTGAAATCCACGTAGTTTAAATATTGGTTAGACGTAGGTGGTCGCGTCAACCTGGAAAACTAACTATTTGTCATCAACGGTGTTCCTTTGTTGCTGTGATGACATTCTACGGTGTCTCACTAAAAGACGGGGGATACCTAATGATGGAAGTGGTAACCCGTGCTCGAAACCCTCCCATGAAGCTATAAGTCAAGACCTACGCTTTCCTTGGCTTCACTTAGCTTTGAAATTATTATTGTGAAGCCCCTAAGTACAAAGAGATAATCCTTGAAACAAAAGATTACCTCATCTCGAAATTACTCTACTATCTACTCCTCATCCTAACTACTGACAGCTGACATTGGAATCACACCAATAAAACACCATAACTCACCATAGTAGTGAACAACCCATTCCACCGATGAAAAAAAGGGATGCATCCAACCCCCTTCGAACCTGTAATAACCGAAACAAACATACTTAAGAAGGGAGGTATGCAACGATCAAATTCCATCCGTCCTGCTGAATATACCATATCAGAAATAATAAAACTGAATTTAATCGTTATAATAATAATAGATCATACAAAATTTTATTCAAATATTTAAGAAAAGGTACTAAATCTAAAATCTTAATCATATAAGTAAGTTAATTATCAAAAATAAATCTAAAAGCTATTCTTAATTGACTTAAATAATAAATCTTTTCAATTATTATGTTCAGAAAGAATTTATTCCAAAATTAATAAAAGAAAATTATTAATCACTTAACTCCAATAATAGACAAAATCATACACACTTATATAGAGCAATAATAATACCTCTGATTCTTAAATCAGTTCACTGTGGCAAATGAAAATTTACTCAATCTACTTGTATATGACAAGAGTTTGTAAATATGTTTCAAACTATAAGCTGTATGCCCTTCCAGAAAGCAAACCAAAAATGCTTTCCAAGTAGTTTGAATTTCAAAAGTTATTTGGTTGTCATAAATGCTCTTTACTTTACACTAAAGACGACCACGAAAAGACTAGGACAACAAAAGCTTCATTATGATGTCGTCACCTTGGTAGACTGTGAGCAATTAAAAGAAAGGGAAATATTGTCTTATTCACTGTTCGAAAAAAAAAATCAAAAGCAAAAATCAAAAAAAAACTATGCTATTCTTTATGGACAACTACTGTTTGTAGCTATCATATGCTTCAGTTATATCAAGTTAAATTCATGTATGTATATGCTGGTTGAAATCTGGTGTTACTATACAAAGTCATAAGCAAGGGCAAAAGAAATATGTATGCATGGGCACACCATCATGTCTACTATACATAGGTAGATTCATGTATCTCTTTATGCTTTCAAATGTACTTCTCAAATTGGGTATTTTTCTACTGTTTGTAGATATTATTATTTAGTTCAAAATTCAATCAACTTTCCAACAAAGTTCAATATCTATACATATAATAAAATTGTAACGGGTCGATGTCTGTACATTGAAGATATAGATGCAAAACTAATATGGGGAGTCTCTATTAGACCCACAGAAGCCAAAACAACCGTTTTTAGAATTTTTGTCTGTCTGTCTGTCTGTCTGTCTGTCTGTCTGTATGTTTGTACGCGCATCACGCAAAAACTACTGCATGGAATTGAATGCGGTTTTCGCAGATTTATTGGTAGTACGCCAACTTAAAATATAGGCACCATTTTATCTCACAAAAATACGTAATTATGGTTGTTTTTTTAATATTGTCTCATTCGAACGTTATTTAATCTATACATATAATAAAATTGTAACGGGTCGATGTCTGTACAATGAAGATATAGATGCAAAACTAATATGGGGAGTCTCTATTAGACCCACAGAAGCCAAAACAACCGTAGTCATTCCGTATAGTTGTTATTAAATATCATAGATGGCACTGTTAATCATAAAACTAGCGCCACACTTATATAAATGAATAGAAATAAGTAAGTCATTCTGTAAAGTTGTTATATCAAAAAATCATAGATGGCGCTATTGGTCACTTTATCTCATTCATCCAAAGCAGAAGTAGAACAAATTTGTCAGAAGACAGAAATAAAAATATAATATAATAAAAAATAAAAGAAAACACAAATTTTAATAAAATAAGATACAAAATACATATGTTTAATCATAGTGAAAAGGACGACTTTGTTGTTAGGTATGTATTTACATGATATAATTTATGGTAACATATTTTTTTTCATAAACACAACATTTGCATTGTAACCTCAAAAAACATAAGGTACCTATTTTCCTATTGAATAATATTTGAGGTTATAACTTTAATACTAATCTTTTTATTTGTATTTTTCAGTAAAATAGTATAAAAAAATAATGCCTTCTCGAAAACGGGGTAACCTATCGTCGACTTCTGCTCAAGCCAAACGAGCACGTGTGAGAAGATTGCAAGAAAGTCAATCGGTGCGAGAAGAGCGTCTGGCATCGCAGCGTTCTAGAAATGCATCGTCTTGGTCTCAAGAGACTTCTTCTGAACACGAATCGCGTCTAAGTGTTAATAGGCGCCGTAACGCCACGTCACGATCTGTACAGAGTGGTGTACAACGTGACACTCGATTGCGTGGAGACCAGTCTCGCCACGCTGCAGCACGAATTTTGGAAACTCGAGAACAACGTGGGATTCGATTAAGCTCTGATCGTAGGCGTCACGAAATTTCCCGATCTGTAGAGACAAATTGTGAACGAGAACAGCGTTTAGCTGATGACCGCAAGCGTCACGAAATCGCACGGTCTTTAGAATCAAGTCAAGATAGAAGACGTTTGTCTGCTGACCGCATCCACCACGAAATCTCGCGTTCTCTAGAAACGCACGAGGAAAGAGAGTCACGTCTGTCTACTGACCGCATTCGCCACGAAATCTCACGTTCTGTAGAAACGCACGAGGAAAGAGATTCCCGTCTTTCTAATGATCGCACTCGGCACAAAATCTCACGTTCTGAAGAGACTCGCGACGAACGAGCGTTGCGTTTGTTTGGTGACCGCTTAAAACACGAAATCACACGCTCTTTAGAAACAGTTACAGAAAGAGGCTTGCGTTTGTCTGTTGACCGTAAACGTCATGAAATATCACGAATGTTGGAGACACATGATCAGCATGACTCGCGCTTATCGGCCGCTCACAGTCGCTTCTATGATAGACAGGAAATCACAGCTAATCACTTGGAAGAAGAAAGGATTCGTGTGGAAGAATTGCGTCAAACACAATCCAGTGAGATGCGAATGGTGCAGTTAGAAGAAAACCGGTTGCGCCATGTCGTTCTAAGGCTGCCTGGTAACAATGATGAAGCTTTAATGGTAAACGATGAGGAAGAGATTCCCTGGGTAGAAAAAGAAAAAAGTGGATTTAACTATGACCCAAAAATTAAATATGCCGATTATACTTATCTTGGCTCATTTAACGAAATATGCGTGCACTGCCGTGCATTAAAATGGCACGGAGAAACCAAAGGGATGTGTTGTTCATCTGGCAAAGTTCATTTAGAGAGAACACAAGAACCACCAGAACCTTTGAAAGGATTACTGAATTCAGAACATCCACAATCGAAACACTTTTTGGACAATATACGGGCCTATAACAGCGCATACCAGATGACTTCGTTTGGAGCAAAGCAGATCACTGAGGGGACATTTATGCCTACTTACAAAATACAAGGTCAAGTTTACCATCTAATTGGCTCTTTACTACCGACCGATGTTCCAAGGTTTCTACAAATATATTTCGTAGCTGATTACCAAGACCAAGCGAACGTAAGGCAACAACATATTCCTAATTTAAACTCGAGTTTGGTGTGCAGTCTACAACAAATGCTTCATAGTGTGAACCCATACGTGAAAAGCTTTAAAGTGGCACTTGAATCCGTCCCAGATGATGAGCGCCGTAACTACAAATTTGTAATAACTGCTGATAAGAGGCCAATCGGATCTCATCCGGGTCGCTACAATGCACCAACCACAAATGAAGTTGCTGTCCTGTTAGTCGACCAAGAATGTGACCGGAGGGACATTGTACTACGTACTCATGAAGATCGACTTCAAAGAATTAGTGAAACTCATCGCGCTTATGATTCGTTGCAGTATCCTTTAATGTTTTGTCGAGGTGAAGATGGCTACAACTTTTCCGTATATAATGTTGATCCTCGCACGGGTGCTCCGAATTTTGATAAAAAAACTTCTGCAATGCAGTTTTATAGTTTCTTAATCCAACTACGCGAGAACGAACATATCTACTTACATCGTTTCCGGGGCCTTTTCAATCAATTTTTAGTGGATGTATATGCAAAAATTGAGACTGAACGATTAATTTTCATCCGCACTAATCAGAGGAAACTACGTGCGGAAAATTACATCGACCTAAGAGATGCCTTACAGCAAGATGTAGATGCAGAAAACTTGGGTAGGATGGTAATTCTACCCTCCACATTCACTGGTGGGCCCAGATACATGGCCGAACGAACTCAAGATGCGTTTTGCTATGTAAGGAAGTATGGAGGCGCAGATCTGTTTATAACGATGACAACCAATCCAAAATGGCTCGAAATAGCGAACAACTTGCTTGATGGACAGGCTTCTTACGACAGGCATGACTTGATTTCTAGAGTCTTTCACTTAAAACAAAAACAATTAATAGATCTTCTAACAAAAGAAAAGGTATTCGGAGCAGTCCGTTGCTATATGTTTTCAATCGAATGGCAAAAGCGTGGGTTGCCACATTCTCACAACCTTTTGTGGCTCGAAGAGAAGATAAGGCCGACCGAAATTGATCGAGTTATTAGTGCAGAGATACCGGATCCCGACACAGACCCCATTTTACACAAGATTGTCAAAACCAACATGATTCATGGCCCATGTGGTCGATTAAATACCAGTTCACCTTGCATGAAAGAAGGCCGGTGCACGAAGAGGTTTCGAAAAAACTTCATAAATGAAACAGTTACTGGTGAAAACGGATACCCGTCGTACCGTCGCCGAGCGCCTCGCAATGGCGGTTTCACTGCCGAAGTAAATATGCGCGGACATTGTGTTTCAGTTGACAACCAATGGGTAGTGCCGTATTCACCGGTTCTTTCACGTGCATTTGAAGCCCACTTGAATGTAGAGTACTGTGCTAGCATTGAATCAATAAAGTATATCTGCAAGTATGTTAATAAGGGAAGCGATCAGGTGACATTTGGTTTACAGAACACTGATCGTGACGAGGTGACCAAATATCAATCAGGTCGCTATATTAGTACCTCGGAAGCAGTGTGGCGAATACTTGGCTTTTCCATCCATGAGAGACACCCTCCAGTAATGCATTTAGATGTCCATCTGGAAAACGGGCAGCGGGTATATTTTAATCCTGAAAACGTTAGGGAACGTCTAGAAAATCCTCGCCGTACCACACTCTTGGCATATTTTAGTCTGTGTCAAGTTGACAATTTTTCAAGAACGTTGTTATACAATGAAATGCCGTCGTACTACACATACAATAAGCAAAGAGGAGTATTTAATAGACGACGACGGGGTCAGCCTGTGGAGGGGTTTCCAGGTGTATATCGCGAGCACGCACTAGGACGAGTGTACACGGTCCACCCAAGTAATAGTGAATGCTATTACTTGCGCCTTTTACTGCACACGGTTCGTGGACCAACTTCATACACATATTTGAAAACTGTTAATGGTATTCAGCATTCAAGCTTTCATGGAGCTTGCAGTGCGCTGCATCTGCTAGATGACGACCAAAATTGGGCCGAAACTCTTGAAGAGGCCGTAGTCAGTGAAACTCCCAATCGACTGCGGCATTTATTTGCAGTAATGATAGTGTTCTGCGGACTTTCCCATCCTGTGCAGCTATGGGAGAAGTATCAGCGGTATTTATTAGAAGACTTTCTTTTCGCGGCTAGACATGCTGATGGAGATAGTGTGGCAGAATCTGATGAGCGTGTTATTAACCGTTGCCTTTGCGCACTTCGAGATATTGTTATTTCGATAAGTGGCAATGCTTTGAGTCATTATGGTCTTCCAGAGCCACAGGAAACCACTGAAATTCGTCGAGTTAATCGAGAGTATGCTGCGGAGACAAATTACAATTTCTCTGCAATGGCTGAAATTGTAAACAATAATATTCGCACCCTTACCGATGAACAAAAGTCTGTATATGACAACATATTAAGAAGTGTCGATCAACAAGACGGTGAATCATATTTCCTCGACGCACCTGGTGGTACAGGCAAAACCTTTATGACTCGCCTACTGCTAGCTGAAGTGAGAAGACAAGGGAAAATAGCACTAGCTGTCGCCTCTTCGGGTATTGCTGCCACTTTACTCCCTGGAGGTAAAACTGCCCACACTATGTTTAAGATACCCTTGGACCTGGATACAAATGAAACCCCAGTTTGTGCCGTATCGCGAAATAGTGACAAGGCGAAGATCCTTGCAGAGTGCAGCCTAATCGTTTGGGACGAGTGTACGATGGCACACAAAAAGGCCGTGGAAGCAGTCAATCGCACTCTACAAGACATCAGGCGAAACGATCACATCATGGGCAGGGTAACTGTCTTATTTTGTGGGGATTTCCGTCAGACTCTTCCCGTTATTACCCGAGGAACTAGAGCTGATGAGGTGAGCGCATGTCTCAAGCGCTCCGTGCTCTGGCCCCGCGTACAAAAATTGAGTTTGACGCGGAATATGAGGGCTCACTTAGGTAGCAACCCCCGTGCACAAGAATTTTCGGATATTTTGTTGAAAATCGGCGAAGGATTATTGCCTGAATCGAATGGATTAGTAACTCTACCAGAGAACCTTTGCAAAATTGTTACATCGGTGGAGGAACTGATTCATTTCGTTTATGGAGATGTATCCCAAGTAACACGTCGAGACAATTCTTGGCTTTGTGAACGAGCAATACTTACTCCTAAAAACGATCAAGCAGCTACCATAAATAACAGTGTATTGGAAAAAGTTGAAGGAGACAAGGTGGTATACTGCTCCATAAACATAGTTGTAGACCGAAACGATGCTACCACTTATCCAGCTGAGTTTCTTAACTCTCTATCTGCACCCGGACTTCCAGCGCATAACATCGTTCTGAAAGTGGGCATTCCGATTATGTTGCTCCGGAACCTAACCCCACCAAGGCTTTGCAATGGAACCCGCCTTAAAGTGATATCGCTTAGAAATTATATCATAGAAGCCGAAATAATTACGGGCTGTGGAGCTGGTGAAGTAGTTTTTATACCACGCATACCTCTCATTCCTAACAACTTCCCATTTCAATTCAAACGCGTGCAGTTTCCTGTGAGCGTATGTTTTGCTATGACGATCAACAAGGCGCAAGGCCAAACACTTCGAGCCGCCGGTGTCGATCTCAGGACGAACTGTTTCTCACACGGACAGCTATATGTTGCTTACTCACGGGTTTCTAGCTCAGATAATTTAATTATATTGGCTCCTATGAGTAGAACATCGAATATTGTATACAAAGAAATTCTTTAGTTTTTTTCTTCATTTTGCACAGAAAATAAACAATATTTACCCACCCTTAGCAAGTCAATTTTATTTGTAAAAGTATTTGATTTTATTTGTATTTGATTTTAAACTATGTTTTCAAAAGAAAAAAAACATTAGATGGGTATGTATATACTGGATTTTAAATTCAACGTGTACGAAGTCGCGGGCAAAAGCTAGTAGTTAATATATTCAAAAAAAAGCAATTTGTATACTACAAAATTATTGTGACTCACCACTACATTTATCTGGATTCAGTGCACTGCTTCCGTTGTAGCGTAAATGATGAAATAGATCATGTTATCTTTACTCTTGATGTATTTCGCAATGATGATAAGCTTCACCCTCCGACATTAAGTCTGGGAGTGACGTTGAATTTTACAGCTGTTTCTTGAATAAGTTGATTAATTAAATTGAGGTGTTGAAAGTTTGGTTGTTTCTTTTTGTTTGACTTGATAGAAGAACTAATTGCATTGTACTTCATTACCCAGGAAATATATTAGGTTGACACAAAATTTGAAAGGTCCGCACAGATCTCTTGCTTGATATTTGTAATAGCTTTACTATATATTTGCAGCCTATGAACTGATTTATCTACCTGGAAGGTGGTAGATATCTATAATTAGCTCTAGTCTTAACTATCTGATTTCTTATTTTTTTTATGGAATTAATTTTTTGTTTGTACGAAGGCAAGTATTTAATGATCAAAAAATGGTTATTCTCTGTGAATATGTATCTATAAGGATAATATATATATATAGTTCTTATTGCAATTTTCTTGGTCTACTAATTTTTTCATTAAAATTATAATTTTTTTTAAATGTTTTTTGCTGCTTATTTTATATTTTTTAATTACCTTTATTAGGTTCTTATTGTTTTTTTAATTTTTATATTTTTGTATTTATATTAACACTCTATATGTTTTTACTGTATACTGTATATTATCATTTTTTTTTATTCCCAAACTTTGGATTCAATTTAAAAAAAGACTTGGTTTCACTTCGAGTTTGAGAACAAAAGTGAATATTTTATTATTTATTTGACATATCGTTGCCCTCATGTGCAGACCTCGTAACTCTCAAATTTAACATTTTACAGGAGAGACGAAAATGTCTGCCGAAGCTTTTTTATAACATAACTTTATGTTTTTTTATTTCATTGGAGTTACGAGGTACCTATTCCGATGGAGTTACGAGGTATTCCCACTAGATTCATCATATGTCATGAGGTTTTTCTTATCACGCATAAGAGGTACGAGGTTTTCCAAGATATGTTTTTGTTGAAGTTCCGAGGTCTGCCAGACGACAGAGTAGTCTGTAGTCTGTGCTACGAAAAACTTGAATTTGAGTTTATTTAGAGTTCAAGGAATGATACGAGATTTGCTGGGGTGCGTTGTAACGTTGATTATAAGAAATTATGTAAAGAAATAATTATTTAAAAATTGATGAATATCGAAATTGAAACCCATCAACAAAAATATAGAAGACGAAGCAAGAAGAGACAAACACCCAAACCTCCTTGATACCCATACCAAAGCACAGCATCTCCATCGTCAGCCAACCGCGTATCTGTGTTTACAGAATCTCTGAAAAACCCATACTTACACTTAGCAAACACGGCTTCCTGCTCTTCTTACTTCTCCTCCACCTTCCTTCTTTCATATTTCCTATCCGCCCCTATCACAGATGCACGAGCCATCCAATAGCCTACCATAGGTACTGACTACAAAGCTCCGTAGAACAGCCTAGAGGGTATCTATTGGCATGCCCGCGCCTATTTGGTACAAATATTCGATGTTCTACTTGTAGCTCCATTGTAACGTAGCCTACACCTAAAAACCATGGACCCTACTTAAATCCCACAATCATACCTAGACCTACGATGCTATAATAGAAACCAACCAAAATATTTCCAGAGACTCCACTCCAGACCGCACCTATACATCTAGTTACAGCTACCGATTTCTGCTTCAATGGGACGGATGCAATCCTAAGCCGGCAACGCCAGCTTTCTCGTCAACTGCTTGTTGAGAACAGTCAGCATTGTATATATAAACTATAGTACTATCACCTGAGGTGCTCCATCTATCGACGAAAAACTAAGCTCGAGAATACCATGGGAAGCAACAACAACAATTAAAATGGTGGAAATTGTTGTTGTTGCTTCCCATGCTATTCTCGAGCTTAGTTTTTCGTCGATAGATGGCGCACCTCAAGTGGGAATACTATAGTTTATATATACAATGCAGTCAGTAAGAACGGCCTGCGAGAACATAGGATCGTGGTTGAGATCGACCGTCGCGGTGGCCGGCAGTAACTTAGCCATGACTAGCTCAGCCAGGCCGTGGGCACTTGCTACGGGACCTGCTTAACCGGTGTTACCTCTTTTTTTTCTGCCGACCGTTGAACCCAAGATGTTCGAGTTTGAATATGAAATGTTGAAATGCTTAGGGGCCCTCATGGTTATTAAAGAAAAGACTTAGAAGAATTGGACGCAAAGAAAAGTTGATTCATGATCGCACTCCCTAGTAACTAATGAGTAAGATCGTAGATCGAAAGAGAAGCCTCATGTTTGAACTATTCTACTATCCCACAGAACGCAACACGTAAGTATTTAAACAAAAGCAAACCATAGCAGTTCGTGGTTGCACTTGCGTTTCATTAACTTTCTTCAATTCTGCTGCCACGATGATATGCAGAAAGTGGAAGAAGAGGTGTCTAACTTTGAGGGGACAGAGGATCAAAGGTGTTATGTGATCCCCCTGGTCTCTCAACCCACCCAAAACGATGACAGGAATCATCTCTCCTGATCACGACCTTGGCTGTCCTCGGACCTATGAGTCCCCATGACTCAAAAATATTCTGGGCAGCCCCTGATTAGAGAAGCAAGCAAAAAGATTGCTAGCCTACTTCTTTACCCTATCTAATACATAGTTTCTTAACGAGACACTATAACCTTTGACTCTAACGTTGCATCCGTAAGAAAATACTCTAAATACACACCACCATGTTACAATCAAAGAAAGCGTGAAAACTTACTCCATCATCACGGAAGATCTATAGTTCCATCAAGAAATATTGAACTTCAAATAAAAAGTAACTGCAAATTTTCTTGAAACGTTATAAAAATAACTAATTTTTGTTTGTTGAATAAAATCTTATTATCTAACAAAAGAATTGTCTTAACTTGAATGTCTAAACTGATTTCAAATGTAAATTTATTAAATTTTTCTTAACTTTAAATCGGTATCAAAATTTTACATAAATTTGTTCAAGAAATGATTTATTTCGAAATAATGATAACTACAAGTAATAAAATGCTGTGATAAATACAATCTATAATCGAAATTAGTATACTAGGAGTATTATCCTTTAAATGAAAACTCGATATGATGCTATATAAACTACGAGTTATAGTACGGTAATGTAAAGCTCTGGTGTAATTCACAAATGAAAATTGTTATCGTCCATACCGAGCGAGATTCGATACGCGAAACGATGTTGCTAACTCTAAGTTTGTATCTATAAAAAAAATAAATTTTTAACGCGGCGGGCGGTGAAATCTTAACTTCGATTAAATTTGTTAAGATTGCCTCGAATTAAATTGAGTGGTAAATTTCAAATTATCGATAATCTATGAAAGTTTCTTTATATCTAAACTGACAATTGCAAAAACACGAATTCTTCAACAACGTAATTAAAACAGACAAAACAAAGGGATCTGCATGGGGTAATTTACCCGTAGCAACGTAAAGGTCAACAATATAATTAAAATACCCCAAACACATTAATATGTTCGAATGTAAAATCAATATTTATGTAATATATTATTAAAGTGTAAATTGTAAATCAAAATAAAATCAATCCAAATTTCTTTCTACCAATGGGGTAGTGAAAGAAAAACGTTTTCCACTGGTAACGTAAAAATAGAGAATTATATATATAAGATGAATCTTATACAGGAAATGAAATTTCACACGCTGCTCCCATTTTCTCTAAAACTAAAAAGGTCACGTGAGACGACCCACAAAGGAAACTCTGCCTCACGCCATCTGTAATGTTAATATCAATAAGAAGGTGCAAACGGAAAACAGCATGGGGATTCGAATCGCTAACAACCACCTAACCTCTTCACCCAAACACCCTGTGGATATCTAAGATCCAAATCAGATGCCTATTGACAACCCAAACCCGAGAGGAAGCAGACAGAGATAGGCACCTAAAATGCCTTGGCTCTTATGCCAAGGACCAGCAATCTTTCCGTCCATCGCCTGTATACAGATTTATCCAATGCCCCTATACTCATGACATACTTACATCTCAAAGAGGTAGCCTCCAGCTCTATCTACTCCTCTCTCATTTCCCCCAAATTCTCATCCATCCCTCTCACAGAAACGAGAACTATCCACCAGCCTACCATAGGTACTGACTACAAAACACCGAAGAACAGCCTAGAGGGTACCTGATGGCATATTCAAGTCTATCCGCTGCGAGTACTAGGTGTTCTGCTCGCAGCTATATCACTCAGTAGCCTACACCTGTAAACCATAACCTTACTCATACCCCGTTGATGAATCTAAACTTGGAAGACTATCTTTATTATCATGACATCAAATTCCCAGAGATTTCGCTCCTGTTAGCTTCTATGTGTCTAGATGTCATCGGCTCGATATGACGTGAATTGGGATGGAAGCAACCTTATGTCGGCAACGCCCCCTTCCTCGCCGACTACTCGTTAAAAGTAAACGGTAAGGACGGCATGCGACAACGTAAGGTTGTGGTCGAGATCGACCGTAGCGTTGGCCGGCAGCACCCATGCCACAGTTAGCTCAGCCAGGCCATGGGCACTTGCTCCGGGATCCACCTGACCGGTGTTACCTCTTATTATCCTGCCGACCGTTGAACCCTGGTGGTCGAGTTCGAATAAATATTTTGAAATGCTTGTTGGCCCTCATAACTTTCGAAAACGCGATCGTAACGAACTGACCGAAAAGAAAGTCGAACCAAAGCTGCACCTCTTAACGCAATGTGAGTAATCCTAATCTGAAAGTAAGAAGCCCTGTCTGTTCTACTGTCCTAGCACATATGAACCCTGAACGTAAGTATTCTGTCTAAAGCGTACCTTAGATAGACGAGGCAGCTTTGGCTTGTTATTATCATCAACGTGTCCAGCTGCCGTAATGATGTGCTGGGCACGGATGTCGAGGTGTCTCACCTTGTAGGGAGGGAGGATCAAAGCTGTTAGACGACCCTCCAGGTCTCTTAACCCACCCATTTCAATATAGAAAATCATCTCTCTCTATATTGGCCGTGGTTGTCCGCGGACCAATGAGTCCCTACGACTCATAAGATTAATTGGGCAACCCCTTTACTGGAATAGCAAGCAGAAAAATCGCTTGCTTACTTTACCATCTCAACTGAAATCTAACATCTACAAAGATACTAATCTCAAAATCTCTTAACTCAAAAAAAGGAAAAAGCAACCACATACACACTACATTTCCTTAACCAAGGTAGCAAGAGGGGTACCACCCTCCCTCAGGATAAATTATTCCATAATCAAAAGCATTATTGCATCTTGTTAGGGAAATCTATAAAATCTTCCAACAAAAGAAATAAAAAAACTGGAAAAGTTCTATAAACGTTATAAAACGGCAATATCTTTTATTAATATTTAAAGGTCTTAATAATCTACTTAAATCTACCTTAAAGGATGTAAAAGAAATCCTTATTCTTATTAATACCTAAATCTATAATCTTGAGTATATCTTCTTTATCTGAAGAAAAGTTTTTGCTGATATCGCAGATATCAAAATCTTATTTAACGAAAGTTATTTTTAATCAAAATATTTTCTATGCTTATTAAGGCCAATCTTCAAAGTCAAAAATGATTCTTTATTATTCGAGGAGATTTATAATCTATTATAGACTCTCGTATAATCTCAAAAAGTTAAGTTAATTCTGTTCTCAATTAAAGAATTTGTCTTAAATATTTAAAGTGTAAGTAGACAGTGTACAAAAAAAAAAATAAACAAAAATAAAAGAAGGAGTGAGTGAAATATGGTATATACCAATAGCAATGACGCTATGAACGAATTAGAATCCGTAAGTTTTTTCGCGACGATAAAAAAAAACTAAGTATAAGGACTATATCCGATAGTCTCGAAGGTGAAATAGTTCGAAACCTATCGCTACTAAATACCGTGTTCAAGGGTAAGCATATATCCACACAACATATATATGGACAGACAAAATCACGAAGTTAAAAAAAATTAACCATATACACAAGATCACAATTCGTTCTCTTGAGTATAATCGATCAGATATAATTTTAAAAGCAATATAATGTCATAAGAAGCAAAACAATATAGTAATTTCAATACGGCACTGCCAATGGGGCAGTGGAGATATTAAAGTATAAATAGCTTATCCTCGGAAGTGCACTCCAGAGCTGGGCTGTAAATGAAAGTATGGTTACGTTAATCTATTATGACACAACCTTCCTTCAACTGAGGCATCACTCCAAAACGATTGGCGCTTCTTGAAAGTGCTACTTTTAATTTACCCGTGAATATAACGAGGACGATTACAAAATGAAGAAGTTATTTAAGCAAGATTCCGCGACAAAAAGAGTAAGAATAAAATCAAAGCTTTAATTCCGCATAGGTTTGTGACGACTGTAGCCAAAATCTACAAAAAGGTACGCTTAACCGCGTGTGGTTATCAAGTACGACTGTGTAATTGTCACTGCTCTAAAAGACTGTATTGGCAACATGTATGATTAAATAAAATCTAACGCGGCGTTCAACGCGAACGTATTTGGTCGCTACCGACACGAGATCCAAAAAAAATTAATTTGTCTTAATGACTGAAGGGTGTTTGTATTGAAACATGATATGTAAGGGTATAGACAATCCAAAAGATGAAATTATCGCAAGATGAAATAAGCGATTTGAAAATATAACTTAATATTTTAAAAGATATTCGTTGTGGATGTTTTGAACAAAAGCACGTACACGAAAAGTAAAATCAAAACTTGATGAGCACGGGCTCTGGAAATATTTTTCGAAAAATAACTACGAATTCCGCTACACGCGATCAAAAATGTTTCGCTATTTGGTTTCGAATGGATTAAATTCGGGTAAGTTTACCATCTATGCTTCACAACACTGTTATAAAACTTCTCTTCTTATATAAACACTGTATATTATGGATCTTGATAAGTTCTTACGATAAGATAAAAAGGAAATATGAGCTTAAGTTCTTTGCCACCGTCCGTGGACAATAAATTATCATCCGTACGTTCTCGCTTAACGCGACGTACGTGGATGAATGCTGCTCGTTGTCTATTATGTCATATATTTGAGCTTCACGCTCGTAAAATCAAAGAAATAAACATGCACACAGACAAATGATTGTTAACTGGTCAAGATATCTTATTTATCAATAATTTTATAAACTGTACAGGATCTGGTGGATGATATGATGCATACACTGGTCTGCTACGGATGAAGGACCGGCATCTTTGTCGTTACACACGCCAGACGTCCTGGTGTACAACTTCCCGCGATGAATATCAGGAAAAAAACGTTTTGGAAATCCCACGGCGTATGCTTGGAATTCCCACGACGTGATTCTTCAGCCTATCGTGACTGGGTTCTAAAGAAAAATCCTCAGGATGAAGTGGAGTATAAAAATGTCTAAAAATGTTGCGCCGACAGGGCGATAGTGAAGGAGCGGGGTTTGCAATACCAGTTTCCCTCAATGGTGTGTTATCATTTCCAGGTCTGGAGGTAGTATGCCCCAGTGAAATGTCTCGAAGGATTGAGGAGGCGTTTTATTCAGGAGGCGCCTCGTGGTGTACCTGAATTAGCGGCACAAATGGTGAAGATGTTGGCTTCTTCCAAACTATGACACAGGTATTCGAAAGAAACGGCGAATACCTTGTCTCGCTAGCGTTGCGTTTGGCGGATTGATGTATAATGAGGAAAATAATATGAATTCCTCCGAGTATCCACAAAAAGGTGGTGCGGCTGGTGTATGTGGTGAGCTTATGTCTGTAGGCGAGCCGACTAGCGGATCAACGCCTATTTAGTCCTGCCACGTGGAAAACCAGCCGGCACAAGGGATGTATATGGCGTATTCCTAGTGGTATGAGGAATACTAATAACAGTACCCTCTTCTGGATCTGCTCTCTGTAGCGAGACGCAGTTTTTCCATAAAAGAATGAGAGAAGCGTAACTTCGTTTTACCACATATATTTCCTCACATGTATACACTTTAATGCATGATATATGGGTTGGTGGCCCAATAAAATCCTTATAAGACGGCCGTGAAGTGTTTCCTGGAACTCCCGGATAATGTCCTAGCGAACTCCAGTGCCTTCGACTGAAAAATATTCCTCGGGTTAACAGACCATATCCTCGGTCTTTCGATGAGGCTTCCACCTAAATCACATGAATGAGAGTTGTGTTACAACGCTGGACACATGGTTTTGGTAGATAGGCGCATTCCTGAGCAACTCATTCAATTTCGTTTGCTCCGAATATAAATCACTTGAACTCACCTGGTTTTGTGTGTAATCCTTCTGGTTTATTAGATGGATGGAAGAATAATGAAATGCAAGTGCAATTTCTTATTATTCTTCCATCAAAAAAATGTAAAATGATGGCAGCAGCAAAAAAAATAACTTGCTTTGATGTTCTGGAGCAGATTTGTTCCTACTCCAATGATGGTCTTCTTCAAAATGGGGTATCTTTTTGTCTGGCTTCCTGGATTGTGTTTCCACGTTCCACTCAGCCAACGCCCTGTTTTCCAGTAAGAATTCTTACGTTTCAATTTGTAATTTCGTGTGTCGGTGACGTCAATGTCGGTAAGTAGTTGCAAGTTTTTATAGTCTGTTTACACTTTTCTGGTTGTTGGTGTCCTGCGTTTCGAGCAAATGGTAAGTATGGCAAACTTCATAATTGAGCATAATGTTTTCGCGTTCTGAGTATGCTCGTATGTCAGAAAGTGACAGTTGGTAAGATTAAGTTGGAATACGTATGATTTCAGGAATGATCAACGCAATAAAAAAATGGATAAAGTGCACGACTGGGTCGTACGAACTTGCTCTAATGTGTTCAAATGGTCTTGGGGCTTGAGATTTTCGGAAAAAGGCATTGAAAAAATCATATGAAATTTTATTAATCACTTAAAAATCAATAGTTAAAACGTTTTTTGGAGAAAATGAAGTAAGCCATCAGATTTCTTTTGCTTTTTCAAAATTTAAGGAAATTTTTTTTCAAAATCGTTCGATCAGTTTTTTCAAAAAACGGTTTTTTTTGAAAAACTTTTCGAAAACATATTCCA
Organism: Platycheirus albimanus; assembly: GCA_916050605.2. Classification (NCBI taxonomy): domain Eukaryota; kingdom Metazoa; phylum Arthropoda; class Insecta; order Diptera; family Syrphidae; genus Platycheirus; species Platycheirus albimanus. The sequence continues at coordinate 184,790,142 of OU696696.1, forward strand.
ATTTTTTTTGAGTATGCCAACTTCTAGAACTTTGTATTTTTTATCAGAAAAATAAAATTAAAAAAAAATTGATTAAACCGTTTTTGGAAAAAAACAAAAAATAAAAAAAAAATTTAAACTTTTTTAAAAAACTCAAAAAAACTTTTTTTGAAAAATTAAAGATTTTTTATTATTTCGTTTGTAATAGGGCTTCTACATTAAAAATCTCATCGGAATTCGTCCAGTGGCTTACGAGAAAATCGGATTTCAAAAAACCGGTCCTATGGGAGGTACCGTTATAAGACTTTTCCTGAAAAATCTATTCCAACCAAAACATTAAGTTTGCATAGAAAACATCATTCAGAAAGCTTTATCAAAATCGTAGGAGCCGTTTTCGAGAAAAATTGAATTTTCACTAAAAGTCTATGGCAGGTTCCGTTAGTTTTAAAGCTAGAATGCTTATTCCAAAAACCCCTCTGTAGGACGTCATAATAATACTATCTACCAAGTTTGAAGCAAATCGGTCCAGCCGTTTAGGCTGTAGGTGCCGATACAGACAGACGGACAGACAGACAGACAGACAGACAGACAGACAGACAGAATTGTCGGACCCACTTTTTTCGACTTCTCTATCATCGTAATGTTATGTTTGATTGTCCAAAAAAAAATTTTTTTTTTTACGAATGCATAACTTGCCTTATAGTACCTATAATCGCAAGTAAAATGGATGAATGAATTTTGACGCAAAGTCGAATACTTGACATTTCTGTCAGTGAATCTGTCATCACCATAAAGTTATAGGTATTCTCATCCTAAACGTTGTTCTTACATTGCATATGTGAATGGACCTAGTTTTGGTAAGTGTAAATCTCAATAAATACGAAACCATTGCCGAAAATAACTCTGTCATCTAAAGTGTGTTTGCACTTGACAACTTATCAAGTCGAATTAACTTTCTATATTGTCGAGTCGTTATTGCTATGAAACGAGACTTAAGCAGATGTTTCTGCTGGACAGTAGGGAACGAGAAAAGGAAATAAACCTATTTCACCGATGACGTCAGTAGTGAACGTTTAGCTGTTCTCACTCATTGTAATAGTCATCTGTCAGTAAAAAATTCTTGAATGGCTTCGGGATTACCATTTCCATTAGTGTAAGCGTCAGATAAAGTTACTTACGTCTGAACTAAGAATTACGTTTGACAACGTCAGTTGGATGATGAGAATATACTCGTAATCCAGTTAAAAATGAATTTAGCAATCTGACGTTCATTTGTCAGGCAGAAATTCTTCATGTTGTCATGTACAAAGAAGATTATGACAGTAAGATGAAGCTACTACTCGAAGACAAAAACACCTACAAAACGATCAGAGTTGATCCAACAAACAGCCTTCAAAAAACAAACAATGAAATAGTAAACAACTTACACAAACATAATTACATAGATATTGGACAAAAAGCAAAACTGCTAAGCTCTGCAGCTTCAACACCCATACTTTATGGACTACCAAAAATCCACAAAACTGGTCTTCCACTACGCCCAATAGCAGCATCGACCAATGTACCATGTTATAATCTCTCCAAACATGTTGGCCAAATTCTCCAAAATATTGTATCGGAAGACTATAACATAAGAAATCCATTTCAACTTAAAAGTAGAATCAAAGAAATACAAATAGATGAAGAAGACATATTGGTTTCATTTGATGTCGTTTCTCTTTTTACAAACATACCTACATACACAGCTATCAAAATAATAATGAACAATTGGGAAACAATAAAAAAATCACACAAAAATACCAAAATCACAATTCTTAAAAATTCTACAATTCTGCTTAACAGACAACAATTATTTCAAATATGACACCAAACTATATAGCCAAACCTTCGGCATGCCTATGGGAAACCCACTATCACCTACTATTGCGGATATAGTGTTGGATCATCTTCTAGACGAAACAATTGACAAACTGAAAAAATCCAACACTAAAATAAAATTCATCGTAAAATATGTGGATGACATTGTCGCGATAATAAACAGAAATGACACAGAAAAAATACTAAAAACTCTAAACAACTACCACACAAAACTCAAATTCACAATTGAAGTTGAAAACCACAATTCATTGCCCTTCCTAGATATAAAATTAATAAAACAAAACGATAAAAATCATTCGACTGGTATGCCAAGCCGATTGCATCAGGCAGAATGATAAATTTTATGTCTTCTCAACCTAATAAATACAAAATAAACACAGCAACAAACTTTATTAATAAAGTATTGGACATAAGCGACACAATATACCATAACAAAAACATCACAAAAATAAGGACGATTTTACAAATAAATAATTTTCCAAATACAATAATAAATGAGCTCATAAATAACAAAATTCAAAAAACACTCAACAATAATCAGCAACAATCATCAAAACAAAAATCTGGCAACCCTAGATATTACCCTCTCACCTACGTCCCACGCCTCACGGATAACCCCACACTTAACAACACCTTTCCAATAGACAAAGAAAAAACAATTTTCGCACACAAAGCTAACTCCACACTGAACACAATATTCACAAATACCAAACGAAAAAAAGAGAAAAATGAACAACACAACGTCATTTATGAAATCCCGTGCAAAGGAAAAAATGAAAACCAATGCAAAATGATTTACATTGGCACAACAAAAAGAAAATTAGGAGTGAGACTGTCAGAACATGAAGCTGACATTAGAAAAAAGAGAACAGCTACAGCACTCTCACAACACATGAACGACAACGATCACACAGCTGACTTCGAAAACGTCAAAATTCTAGACAAGGAGAACCGAACTTCCACCCGCTACACATTGGAGAGTCTTCGAATTCAACAAAAAATGAACATTACGATGAACCACCAAGAAGATATCGATAACATAAGCTCTATGTATAGCGTTGCCATCAAAGAATAAGCTGTGATACTAGTTTTAGATTATGTTGTGTTCAATGTTAAATTAATTTATTTAAGTGTTGTTTTAAGTTTTTAAATTTGTTAAGCAAGTCGTCAAACAATAGTTAGAATTTTAATGTAAATTTAATATTTTTTTAAAAAAAGTAAGTTTAGAAATAATACTTTATTTATTTCTTTAAACATTTTCAACTTCCATATACATACATTCATACATATATCTATATTAAAACTGTCTTATTGTCTTTTGTAATTTGAATGTTCAGCAATAAAAAATCCCCTGAAGAAGCCGGAAAATAACTGGCGAAACGTAGGGTACACCAAGATGAATTAGTTTTACTTATTAATTGCATCCAACACCAAAGATCATTAAGCCCAATCAATCAAAAACTCAAATTCTTCTCGTTTACGTGTTTCGGATGGTGTAAACACCATTCTGCAGATTGCCGTGTAAATCACACTTTGTGTAGTTCTGCATGTAGTTCAAGTAAAATATCCGTAGCGACAACTTCTGGTCGCCTATCGCTTAACAACCACACTTCCATGGGAATGGCGAACTGCGCATGACTTGGAAATCCTCTTTTGAAAATAGAGGCCCAGTGGCTTCCATGAGAAGTGGAATTTGTTCGTCGGGGTGGATTCTAGTTGTGGACTCATATTTAATGGCGGACCATATTTTTCGTGCGTCCAGCACAATGTGAGTCGACAATCGGTTTGCCCGATAGATGGCGCCAGTTGCGAACATCTATTGTAGTTGGAGGGCAAGTAAGTTTTTCCTACGAGGTCAATGGAGGGCAAGAAAGTTTTCCCTACAAAGCTTGGAATTTCGACTAAGTCCACTTAGTCTAACTTCCAAGAAAAAGGAGAACTTCTTGCAAAGGAATCGTTGCGTCTAGAATCTTCTTATCCTTCGTGTCGGTGTGACACTGCGACTCTTTAACGTCTAGTCGGTCGAAGACAAAAAAAAACATGAATGTTATGCATGACGTACAGTCATAGATTAGATATTCGGTCAAATATCTGAAAACAAAAAACATAAATAAAAAAAAACTTAGTTAAGTCAGGGAAATAATTTGAACCAAGTGTCTCATGCACAGCTGAGCGCCGGGCATCAGTTCAAAATTGTAAGTCTGGGTTAAGCATTTTAAAGTACTAAAAGATACTTGTATGTCATGTCCGATATAAAAAAAAGGTATAATTCTATTTACTTTCTTTCTAAAAAAAAAGGTGTAAAGAGGTTTGCAAATCAGGTGTAATAAGAATTGCTGAGTTTTTAATTTACCTCTTTAGGTCTTTGGTATGGCAGTTGGATTTGTGGCCTCGCCTATCCTCTACTTCGTATAGGTTGTTACCGATTATTTTATTCACACGAACTTTGATGAACTTTGGACACAACTTTGCACTCAGGTGCTTGGTTGCGTCACTCAGAATTTGGTTTCTTTTGTAGATTTCGTCACCTACTTTGAACATCACTTTTCTACTGCGAAGATTGTAATTCTTCTCGTAGGCTTCGTGAGTATTGGCTAACGCTTGTTTAAGATATGAATGTATGATGTTCATCCTAGCGACCTTAGGAAGCCAATCTATCTCCGAACAGTTCAGTCCATCCAACTCTCTCAAAAGACGATAGTCTGCCCCATGTTCTATCATACGTTGACCAAACAAGGCTTCGTATGGGGACATAGAAAGAGTTGAATGCACTGTCGTACGTAGCGCACTGCTGATCGAAGACAAATGGGCATCCCAATCCGTCTGTCGAGGATTGACATACGACCTAATGGCCGCAAGGATTGAACGGTTCACGCGTTCACTTGCGTTCGACTGGGGAGCATACACTGCCGTTCGGTAGTGTTTGACCCCGAAAATATCCAAAAACTTTTGAAACTCTTTTGAAACAAATTGCGTGCCGTTGTCAGAGAGAAGACTCTCCGGCACTCCATAAACCAAAAATATATCATCCTTCAGGAACTTGATCACGCTCACGGCAGTTGCCTTGCGCAGTGGTTTGATAAAGACTAACTTTGTTAGTTGATCCAACACGATCGCGATGTATACATTAACAGATTTCGATCTGGGATAAGGCCCGAGAAAGTCCACATATAAGTGTTGAAACGGTCTATCCACTTCAAAACTGTCTCCCATCTCTGCTCGTAACGTCATGTTGGCGGCTTTACTGGTCTTACATGTCTCACACCGGTCTACGTAAAGTTAGACTTGTGTGTACATACCAGGCCAGTAAAATCTATCTCTCAACCGATAAATGGTCTTTACCACTCCACCATGCGAAGCACGCGGCGGATTGTGAGATAATGAGATTAGAGATTCGGTCATCTCTGATGGGACCCACCACTTCCAGGTTAGATCATCCGCCAAGGGATTACCAACCGCATGTTTAGTGCGTTTGTAAACATATCCTTCCGACACTTTGAGATCAGGTAGTCGTTCCTGTTCCTTCCCGATATGACTGATGATATCAAGATAACCTTCAGACTTAAAGGACGGATCCTCAAGATCGATGTGGAGTACCTCCGAGGCACCGATCTGTGGTAGACATGAAAGGAAAGCTGACACCGTCAACTCATCGTCTTCATAAGCTCTGGATAGAGCGTCTGGCACGACATTTAATGTTCCCTTCCGATGCTCCACCACAAAATCGAAACCTTGGAGACGCATACCCCACCTCGCTAATCTTCCAGTTGGATCTTTCATAGTCATCAGCCATTTCAGGCTGGAATGATCTGTAATCACGCGAAAATGGTATCCCTCAACGTATGATCTGAACTTCTGGATACCCTCAAAAGCTGCTAAGCACTCGCGCTCTGTCACCGAATAGTTTCTCTGTGCAGCATTCAGTTTCCGGGAGAAGTAGTATATAGGCTGCTCCGCTCCGGATTCATCCCGCTGACAGAGTACACATCCGATGCCAGTCGCGGATGCGTCGCAGAGAATGATGAATTCTTTGGAGAAGTCTGGATTGACCAATACAGGCGCTGAAGTCAAAGCTTGTTTGATTTGCAGGAATGCTTCAATAGCTTCTGGACCGAGCTTGAAGACTTTTCCCTTTTTCAGTGTCTCGGTCAAGGGTGCGGCTAGGGTGCTGAAATCCTTAACAAATCGCCGATACCAACCTGCCATACCGAGAAATCGGCGGACTTGGCGAGTTGTGGTTGGTAAAGGGAAGTTAGTGATTGCTGTAATCTTGTCAGGATCAGCTTTCAGACAACCCTGACCGAACCGAGATAGTGAAGCTCGTCTAAACAAAACTTCGACTTCTCGACGTTAATCTTCAGTCCTGCATCTGTCAAACACTTTCCAACTATCTCCAGAGTCTGTATGTGTTCGTCGAAATCTTTATACACAACCAAGAGATCATCCAAGTACACGAATACTTGATCTCGCAATCCTGATGGGATTACGCGACTCATCAGGTAGCTCAAACTTTGTGCCGCATTATATAGACCGAAGGGCATGACCTTAAATTGGTACAGTAGTCGGCCAGGTACCGTAAAAGCGGTCTTTTCCCTTGAAATTTGCTCCAGCGGTATCTGCCAAAACGCATCCTTCAGATCCACGCTAGAAATGTAACGTGTCTCTGTCAGACGTGCCAGCAGCCCCTCAATATGCGCAATAGGACGAGCATCTTTCTTTGTTACTGAGTTCACCTTCCGAAAGTCCAGACACAATCGGTTCTTACCGGGTTTGCGAACAAGCACCACTGGGGAACTCCATGCGCTGGAACTTTTCTCGATGACTCCTAACGAAAGCATGCGGTCCAACTCCGCATACATAAGGGTTTGTATCGCCGGAGATACGGGATAGTACCTCTGCTTTATAGGTACGGCATCGCCTGTATCTATGTAATGTTGCACTAGATTTGTCTTCCCGAGTCCATGGACTGCGAAAGAAGGAAATCTACGAACAACAGATTCTAGTCGTTTAGACTCTCCATCATTCAACTTTATTTGGTTTGTGGGCCTTACAACTGGCTCACTGGTCACTATTCCTGAAAGACCCGCAATTACATTCGGTGCGATTCGAAACTTTTGCCAAAAGTTTACGGCTAAATATAGACGTTGGCTCAAAGATGGCACGATATACAAGTCTATATCTTTAGTCACATTTTTGTATGTGATCGATGTAGTGATCACTCCCACTATGGATTGCTACTGTCCATCGGCCGTGGACACGGTAGTCTCTACCTTCCTTACCGCAACATTTTTGTCTTTCAGATAGGGCAATATATTGGTGCCTAAGCAACTGATGCTGGCCCCTGAATCGAGAAGACTAAGAAAATTGTCACCAAATAAACCGACTGTCACATAAGGACGTGGGTCATTTGATTCTCGACCTATTGTAGCTGACGCAATGTTACGGTAAGTAGTCCGCTTCCGATGGAAGCGCTCCCTTACTCGTCGTATCCGTTTGGATAAATCAGGGAAGGTGACTATTCTCCTTCGCACTTCATTGTAATTGCGTAACCTTTCATGAAAAGGTTTACGGTATAAAGGTTCTGAAAAATTCTCATTCAAATTCAAATTGGTTATTGGTTTGGTTTCTGTATCTAAAATAGGGATTGTTCTACAATCATTTGTAATATCGTTCGGTAATTCATTGTTAGTCTTATTCGGTTTTAATATAGTTACTTTAGGAAGTTCAAGAGGCTCTTTTGGCTCAGTCACTGGACTTCCGGGTTTATCTAATCGGAGCGAACCCCCTCGGTTATCGGGTTGTTCCTCCTCTCGTTTCCTGCTAGACATTTCGGACAGGACGGACTATAGGCTTCTGGTAAACCACATCGGAAACAGAAAATTTTATTGATTGGCTTTGCGCAATCGCGAAAGTTGTGGCCCAGAACTTGACAATTCCAACATTTCTGCAGCTTTCGATCCCTCTGAATCGCTTCTACGCTGGTATATCAGGTAACGCTACAGTTAGATCCTGACAAGGCTCTCCCACGATTTCGTTAACGAATCGCCTTGCAGGTGGACGTTGTGCGTTTGGCACAAAAGTCGGACGGACGTTCTCGTATTGAGATTGAGCCTTCTCTATGGCTCGACAGTAGTAAGCTAGCTGTCGTAAGCTAGACGGACTGTCGGTTATGAGTAGTTCACCCATACGCCTACGGACATTAGTTTTGATGATTTCCATCAGTTCCTTTTCTGGTCTAGGAACTCGCATCCTGAAATTTAAATAATGAATGGCGTCGAAAAAGTCATTGAAAGACTCACCATTCATCATCTTACGATCAGATAATTTTCTGAACAACTCGGTATCGCTCTCTAAACTGCGGTACTGCTCTACCAAAGCAGTTTTCAATTCGTCTCACGTCGTGTGTTTGTTGCTCTTCAGGTACACCCAGTACCATGATTCAACTGAACCTGACACGAAGTGGTAGAAATTTCGAATGCATCCTAGGCGGAACAGAAAATCGTCAACCGACATATTCCTCCCATCGAACTTTAATCCCCACTTGTGGAATTGGTGGTTGCGGTTCACAGACGTGACATTCGATGGTGGTGGCCTAGGTGGTGACACAGCGGACTCGTCGTCGAAATTAAAAGCATTTAGACGAGTCATAAACTCGTCCAAATTGGAGCCTAGAGGCAATTGGGCTGGATTAACATCCGGCAAAGGTGGCACTCTAGTCGGCTCATAATGCGGCGTGTATCGATCTGCCAAATCAAATTCATTGTTTGGTCTATAAGCGGACTGGACATATCTGGATATGGATGGACCATTAGGGACATTGTGATTCACGACACGTGTAGTGTCTTGGTCAACTTAATTGACTTGCCGTGTGACTTTCTGAGTCGAAGTAGCATCAGGGGCAAGTGGTCTAGTAAGTGGAGCTGAAGTATGAGTAGCTTTGACGGTGCGCTTTTGAAGTAATTGTGCAACTTGTTCAAGTAGGCGAGCATGACTTTTTTCTAGCTCTTCGGCCATGAATTTCCTATTATTGACCCTATGTAGGTCGATAGTTGTAGAAACAACTTGTTGGATGTAGGCTGAGTGGTCAGCTGCATCTCTCCGAAGTTGTTCTTCAGCTCTCGCTACTTCGTCGTCATCTACTATGACACTTCGGTCGTCGACGTTATCTCTGGGAAGACCCTCGGCTAAACTGCCTTCGTCCTCGGTGAGATTCTCCGCGTCATTATCTCGGCTACGACCAGGTTTAGTTTTTGGAGCTGTAGGGGCCATGCCTACGAAGTATTTGTACTTAGTAAGGTAAGGTAAGGTAATACTCCTGTCGGTCATTCAACCTTGAAAGTATACGGACGGATAACTTAAATGTATCAATCGGAAAAAGGTTCTGTTTTCCGTGAGAAATTTCTCGACGGATCCTAACAAGAAATATTATAACAAAAAAAAAGGTAAGTCAAGGTATAGGAATTTGCGAATATCCCGTGAGTAAATCCTCTAACGGATAATCGTCAGTACGAATCAGTGTAAATAGTAAAATCCGGTAGATAAAAATAATTCAAGTAGCCCGTGAGAAATCCTCGAACAGATACTACTGGAAATAAGTAAAGTAAATTTGATCTAATCAAAAAGGAAAAATTCAAAATGTTCCGAGAGTATGAATCTCTAACGGAAATCAAAAATTCAAAAAAAAGTAAGTATACAAAAAAATTTTGTTAATCTAAATGTGCTTAATACTAAAAGTAAAAGTATATAGACTCTATTCGTCTTTCAAAAACAGTAATTCAAAAATGTTTTCGGTAATCTTATAACCAAGTAAATACTTAAAGATAATCTTAAAAAAGGAAATATAATATATGTTTAACTATATCAGAAAAATTCAATATCAGAAATCGATGATTAAGGTGTCTAATACTTAACTATATAACATAAGGTCTATAAATCTGAACTGTATTCTAAATTAGCGGGCACTATCCCAAACTATAAGCTAAATTGGCGGGCACTATCCCAAAGATTCTCAAAACTCTAAAATGGTGGGCTCTATCCCAAAACTACACGTCCAATCAAGAAGTTTACGTCTCAACTTGATTGATGGAAAACTCAAAAAGACTCAATACTGTACTCAAAAAATCTCAAAATACTATAAAGGTGTGCTCTATCCCAAAACTACACATCAATTGAGAAGTTTACGTCTCGACTCAATTGACGGAAACTCAAGAATAACTAGATATCTTGAAAACAATATTATTTTTCAACTATCTAAAAGGAATTCATACAATAACTGAACTGTATATGAAAAATTTTATAAACTTTAAACGTACAAAGGTTGTATCATAAAGGATTCGGGAGGTGGTATCCCTTCTTTCCATGGAATGTTGCGATGTGTGTGGGCGCGGTTGTACTATATACAATCGACTCAAAAAAAAATTATCAATAGGTAAACAATAAAAAAAAGACTTAGTGTGTGCGGTCTTGATACTATACGGAATTCTGGATGAAAAAGAAAAGACAAATCTTGCAATCAAAGGGGTTGATCAGATATGCAACGGAGACTTTACGCTACTGCAGACGTACATCGGGTATAAAGACACCAATTACCGGTTAGCGCTTCAATTCCCGTTGAATATCATCACATCCTGATGAATTTCAAAACTGACTGAAACTCTCTAAAACAATTATATGGCTAGAACAATAGTTAAAACGAAGTAAATTGAATGTAGATGAAACAAATGGGTCGTGCTTGAGTGGATGACCAGCTTCTGCAGCAGACCTGCGTCGGGCAATAAGCACCAACCACCGGTCAGAAGACCTGCTCAAACTGCTCTCGCACTTCCGGTTCTCAGACTTCACCAACAGATCTTTGTCAACACCTCAGCAACTGACGATCAAGCATATACTCCTGCTCAATCCGGACAGAGATCGAAGACATGCCTAAGTGACAAGAGGTAGAGGAGAAGTGAGTAGACCTAATGCAACAGACTGACTCAGGAACTTTATCACCAAATCACTGGACAAAATAGCGCCTACTCCACTAACCTTGATGGTATTCCTCCATCCAAGAAACCTGAACAATATACCAACTATACTTCGATAAAAAAGGAAAATCAAAAAAAAAAATTTTGGAAATCTGAAAAAAAAAATTCTAACTTCAGACTAGGTTACTCTGAATCGACCTAAATTAAATCAATTCTAATCGGGTTTTCTCAAGCTAATTCGGGCCCACGTTGAGCGCCATCTGTTACGTAAAAATAGAGAATTATATATATAAATGAAATTTCACACGCTGCTCCCATCTTCTCTAAAACTAAACCGGTCACGTGAGACGACCCACAAAGGAAACTCTGCCTCACGCCATCTGTAATGTTAATATCAATAAGAAGGTGCAAACGGAAAACAGCATGGGGATTCGAATCGCTAACAACCACCTAACCTTTTCACCCAAACACCCTGTGGATATCTAAGATCCAAATCAGATGCCTATTGACAACCCAAACACGAGAGGAAGCAGACAGAGATAGGCACCTAACATGCCTTGGCTCTTATGCCAAGGACCAGCAATCTTGCCGCCCATCGCCTGTGTACAGATGTATCCAATGCCCCTCTACTCATGACATACTTACATCTCAAAGAGGTAGCCTCCAGCTCTATCTACTCCTCTCTCATTTCCCCTAAATTCTCATCCATCCCTCACACAGAAACGAGAACTATCCACCAGCCTACCATAGGTACTGACTACAAAACACCGTAGAACAGCCTAGAGGGTACCTGATGGCATATTCCCGTCTATCCGCTGCGAGTACTAGGTGTTCTGCTCGCAGCTATATCACTCAGTAGCCTACACCTGTAAACCATAACCTTACTCATACCCCGTTGATGAATATAAACTTGGAAGACTATCTTTATTATCATGGCATCAAATTCCCAGAGATTTCGCTCCAGTTAGCTTCTATGTGCCTATATGTCATCGGCTCGATTTGACGTGAATTGGGATGGAAGCAACCTTATGTCGGCAACGCCCCCTTCCTCGCCGACTACTCGTTAAAAGTAAACGGTAAGGACGGCATGCGACAACGTAAGGTTGTGGTCGAGATCGACCGTCGCGTTGGCCGGCAGCACCCATGCCACAGTTAGCTCAGCCAGGCCATGGGCACTTGTTCCGGGATCTACCTGACCGGTGTTACCTCTTATTATCCTGCCGACCGTTGAACCATGGTGGTCGAGTTCGAATAAATATTTTGAAATGCTTGTTGGCCCTCATAACTTTCAAAAACGCGATCGTAACGAACTGACCGAAAAGAAAGTCGAACCAAAGCTGCACCTCTTAACGCAATGTGAGTAATCCTAATCTGAAAGTAAGAAGCCCTGTCTGTTCTACTGTCCTAGCACATATGAACCCTGCACGTAAGTATTTTTTCTAAAGCGTACCTTAGATAGACGAGGCTTGTTATTATCATCAACGTGTCCAGCTGCCGTAATGATGTGCTGGGCACGGATGTCGAGGTGTCTCACCTTGTAGGGAGGGAGGATCAAAGCTGTTAGACGACCCTCCAGGTCTCTCAACCCACCCATTTCAATATAGAAAATCATCTCTCTCTATATTGGCCGTGGTTGTCCGCGGACCAATGAGTTCCTACGACTCATTAGATTAATTGGGCAACCCCTTTACTGGAATAGCAAGCAGAAAAATCGCTTGCTTACTTTACCATCTCAACTGAAATCTAACATCTACAAAGATACTAATCTCAAAATCTCTAAACTAAAAAAAAAGGAAAAAGCAACCACACACACACTACATTTCCTTAACCAAGGAAGCGAGAGGGGTACCACCCTCCCTCAGGATAAATTATTCCATAATCAAAAGCATTATTGCATCTTGTTAGGGAAATCTATAAAATCTTCCAACAAAAGAAATAATAAAACTGGAAAAGTTCTATAAACGTTATAAAACGGCAATATCTTTTATTAATATTTAAAGGTCTTAATAATCTACTTAAATCTACCTTAAAGGATGTAAAAGAAATCCTTATTCTTATTAATACCTAAATCTATAATCTAGAGTATATCTTCTTTATCTGAAGAAAAGTTTTTGCTGATATCGCAGATATCAAAATCTTATTTAACGAAAGTTATTTTTAATCAAAATATTTTCTATGCTTATTAAAGCCAATCTTCAAAGTCAAAAATGATTCTTTATTATTCGAGGAGATTTATAATCTATTATAGACTCTCGTATAATCTCAAAAAGTTAAGTTAATTCTGTTCTCAATTAAAGAATTTGTCTTAAATATTTAAAGTGTAAGTAGACAGTGTACAAAAAAAATAAACAAAAATAAAACAAGGAGTGAGTGAAATATGGTATATACCAATAGCAATGACGCTATGAACGAATTAGAATCCGTAAGTTTTTTCGCGACGATAAAAAAAACTAAGTCTAAGGACTATATCCGATAGTCTCGAAGGTGAAATAGTTCGAAACCTATCGCCAGATAAATTGAATTCACGACTAAATACCGTGTTCAAGGGTAAGCATATATCCCCACAACATATATATGGACAGACAAAATCACGAAGTTAAAAAAAAATTAACCATATACACAAGATCACAATTCGTTCTCTTGAGTATAATCGATCAGATATAATTTTAAAAGCAATATAATGTCATAAGAAGCAAAACAATATAGTAATTTCAATACGGCACTGCCAATGGGGCAGTGGAGATATTAAAGTATAAATAGCTTATCGTCGGAAGTGCACTCCAGAGCTGGGCTGTAAATGAAAGTATGGTTACGTTAATCTATTATGACACTACCTTCCTTCAACTGAGGCATCACTCCAAAACGATTGGCGCTTCTTGAAAGTGCAACTTTTAATTTACCCGTGAATATAACGAGGACGATTACAAAATGAAGAAGTTATTTAAGCAAGATTCCGCGACAAAAAGAGTAAGAATAAAATCAAAGCTTTAATTCCGCATAGGTTTGTGACGACTGTAGCCAAAATCTACAAAAAGGTACGCTTAACCGCGTGTGGTTATCAAGTACGACTGTGTAATTGTCACTGCTCTAAAAGACTGTATTGGCAACATGTATGATTAAATAAAATCTAACGCGGCGTTCAACGCGAACGTATTTGGTCGCTACCGACACGAGATCCAAAAAAAATTAATTTGTCTTAATGACTGAAGGGTGTTTGTATTGAAACATGATATGTAAGGGTATAGACAATCCAAAAGATGAAATTATCGCAAGATGAAATAAGCGATTTGAAAATATAACTTAATATTTTAAAAGATATTCGTTGTGGATGTTTTGAACAAAAGCACGTACACGAAAAGTAAAATCAAAACTTGATGAGCACAGGCTCTGGAAATATTTTTCGAAAAATAACTACGAATTCCGCTACACGCGATCAAAAATGTTTCGCTATTTGGTTTCGAATGGATTAAATTCGGGTAAGTTTACCATCTATGCTTCACAACACTGTAATAAAACTTCTCTTCTTATATAAACACTGTATATTATGGATCTTGATAAGTTCTTACGATAAGATAAAAAGGAAATATGAGCTTAAGTTCTTTGCCACCGTCCGTGGACAATAAATTATCATCCGTACGTTCTCGCTAAACGCGACGTACGTGGATGAATGCTGCTCGTTGTCTATTATGTCATATATTTGAGCTTCACGCTCGTAAAATCAAAGAAATAAACATGCACACAGACAAATGATTGTTAACTGGTCAAGATATCTTATTTATCAATAATTTTATAAACTGTACAGGATCTGGTGGATGATATGATGCATACACTGGTCTGCTACGGATGAAGGACCGGCATCTTTGTCGTTACACACGCCAGACGTCCTGGTGTACAACTTCCCGCGATGAATATCAGGAAAAAAACGTTTTGGAAATCCCACGGCGTATGCTTGGAATTCCCACGACGTGATTCTTCAGCCTATCGTGACTGGGTTCCAAAGAAAAATCCTCAGGATGAAGTGGAGTATAAAAATGTTTAAAGATGTTGCGCCGACAGGGCGATAGTGAAGGAGCGGGGTTTGCAATACCAGTTTCCCTCAATGGTGTGTTATCATTTCCACGTCTGGAGGTAGTATGCCCCAGTGAAATGTCTCGAAGGATTGAGGAGGCGTTTTATTCAGGAGGCGCCTCGTGGTGTACCTGAATTAGCGGCACAAATGGTGAAGATGTTGGCTTCTTCCAAACTATGACACAGGTATTCGAAAGAAACGGCGAATACCTTGTCTCGCTAGCGTTGCGTTTGGTGGATTGATGTATAATGAGGAAAATAATATGAATTCCTCCGAGTATCCACAAAAAGGTGGTGCGGCTGGTGTATGTGGTGAGCTTATGTCTGTAGGCGAGCCGACTAGCGGATCAACGCCTATTTAGTCCTGCCACGTGGAAAACCAGCCGGCACAAGGGATGTATATGGCGTATTCCTAGTGGTATGAGGGGTACTAATAACAGTACCCTCTTCTGGATCTGCTCTCTGTAGCGAGACGCAGTTTTTCCATAAAAGAATGAGAGAAGCGTAACTTCGTTTTACCACATATATTTCCTCACATGTATACACTTTAATGCATGATATATGGGTTGGTGGCCCAATAAAATCCTTATAAGACGGCCGTGAAGTGTTTCCTGGAACTCCTGGATAATGTCCTAGCGAACTCCAGTGCCTTCGACTGAAAAATATTCCTCGGGTTAACAGACCATATCCTCGGTCTTTCGATGAGGCTTCCACCTAAATCACATGAATGAGAGTTGTGTTACAACGCTGGACACATGGTTTTGGTAGATAGGCGTATTCCTGAGCAACTCATTCAATTTCGTTTGCTCCGAATATAAATCACTTGAACTCACCTGGTTTTGTGTGTAATCCTTCTGGTTTATTAGATGGATGGAAGAATAATGAAATGCAAGTGCAATTTCTTATTATTCTTCCATCAAAAAAATGTAAAATGATGGCAGCAGCAAAAAAAATAACTTGCTTTGATGTTCTGGAGCAGATTTGTTCCTACTCCAATGATGGTCTTCTTCAAAATGGGGTATCTTTTTGTCTGGCTTCCTGGATTGTGTTTCCACGTTCCACTCAGCCAACGCCCTGTTTTCCAGTAAGAATTCTTACGTTTCAATTTGTAATTTCGTGTGTCGGTGACGTCAATGTCGGTAAGTAGTTGCAAGTTTTTATAGTCTGTTTACACTTTTCTGGTTGTTGGTGTCCTGCGTTTCGAGCAAATGGTAAGTATGGCAAACTTCATAATTGAGCATAATGTTTTCGCGTTCTGAGTATGCTCGTATGTCAGAAAGTGACAGTTGGTAAGATTAAGTTGGAATACGTATGATTTCAGGAATGATCAATGCAATAAAAAAATGGATGAATGAATTTTGACGCAAAGTCGAATACTTGACATTTCTGTCAGTGAATCTGTCATCACCATAAAGTTAGAGGTATTCTCATCCTAAACGTTGTTCTTACATTGCATATGTGAATTGACCTAGTTTTGGAAAGTGTAAATCTCAATAAATACGAAACCATTGCCGAAAATGACTCTGTCATCTAAAGTGTGTTTGCACTTGACAACTTATCAAGTCGAATTAACTTTCTATATTGTCGAGTCGTTATTGCTATGAAACGAGACTTAAGCAGATGTTTCTGCTGGACAGTAGGGAACGAGAAAAGGAAATAAACCTATTTCACCGATGACGTCAGTAGTGAACGTTTAGCTGTTCTCACTCATTGTAATAGTCATCTGTCAGTACAAAATTCTTGAATGGCTTCGGGATTACCATTAGTGTAAGCGTCAGATAAAGTTACTTACGTCTGAACTAAAAATTACGTTTGACAACGTCAGTTGGATGGTGAGAATATACTCGTAATCCAGTTAAAAATGAATTTAGCAATCTCACGTTCATTTGTCAGGCAGAAGTTCTTCTCGTTTACGTGTTTCGGATGGTGTAAACACCATTCTGCAGATTGCCGTGTAAATCACACTTTGTGTAGTTCTGCATGTAGGTCAAGTAAAATATCAGTAGCGACAACTTCTGGTCGCCTATCGCTTAACAACCAAACTTCCATTTGAATGGCGAACTGCGCATGACTTGGAAATCCTCTTTTGAAAATAGAGGCCAAGTGGCTTCCATGAGAAGTGGAATGTGTTCGTCGGGGTGGATTCTAGTTGTGGACTCATATTTGATGGCGGACCATATTTTTCGTGCGTCCAGCACAATGTGGGTTGACAATCGGTTTGCCCGATAGATGGCGCCAGTTGCGAACATCTATTGTAGTTGGAGGGCAAGTAAGTTTTTCCTACGAAGTCAATGGAGGTCAAGAAAGTTTTCCCTACACAAACGGTGTTTCGGAAGTGCACTTAAGGAACAGCTGAAAAGGGTTAGTTAAATATTTTAAGTTTGTTAACGTTATTATTGATAATTCTTTACAGTACGTCCTCTCTTTTAGGATCGTTTTCTAATGTTTAGATATTTGAGAAAATTGCTGGTTGCTGATGCCTTGTCTAACGCGTCAGTGTCTTTTGGTTCATACCCAATATGCCGCAGATACGACAGACACAATTAAAATATGTTGCGGAAGGAACGCGGGAATAATATTCGCGTTTAATAATACACGGTACACAATACACAAAAGGAAAGTTACGGATTTATAAAGGTGCGAGATATATGAATGTGAAGCTAGAAGCCACACAATCAATATGCGCAAACGTGGCGTCAAAATGCGGGTGAATGTGGTCGCTACCGACGCAAAGAGAAGTGGGTGGGTCTATAAGACCAAGTGAAAACACAAAAAAAAAGAAATATCAAAAGAAAACTATGTAGTGAAAAATAAAATGTAAAGTTATTATTAAGCACCGAAAAGAAAAACAATTAGTGGTAGCACTTCACTTTAAGATTCCGTATTGAAGAACGAGAACGGGGAGCACGGGCTCCAAAGAAATAAAGTTACTTTAAGAATCGATCGCAAACGATAACAACCGACTAAATTTTATATGAGGATAATCACAAATGTTTTGTGTGGTAACTAAGTTCGTTATAATATTCACTATCTCAAGGAAATTTAATAAATATTTTTACACAACACTAACTACTACCTTAGAAATACTGATAATATACAAAATAATAGTGTATGGTGGAGGAGGTGTGGCACTTGTCGTTATGCCTCTATCAACAGAATTGATTTTGGTGTACCACCATCCGTGGGAGTGGGCGTTGTACGCCGACGTCAAACGCAAACTACGTGACGACGTTGGATTCGAAATATGAGGCGACAAGGGGCTCGCCAATGAGCTCCACATGGGGTGGTTGAGCTTTTACGCTCCCACCAAATTCACAGTAAAAAAAAAATAAAGTAAAGGCTTTACCTGGTAAATCACTTGGTATACAAATACCCTTCCTATTTTCTTATGTATTCATTAAATTAATTCTTCGAACAGCTACAAGTTGTAAAGGTGAGTATGTTGAAGAGTGTTCGTCCCGCGGTGCTCCGTAAATTCGGTTTTGGAGTTGATGGATGCTGGGGACCGGCATCTGTGACTGAGCACACGCCTGGCATCCTGGTGTTCTGCTTCTGATAAAAGAGAAGATATCCCTCAATATTAAGTTGGTGCCTTCAGCCAATTCGTAACTGGGTACCCGACGTACTGACGTAAAAAGTTGGAACGCTGTGCAAGTGAACGGTTGTAATTATTTTTGCTCCATTTAAAATCAAATACAAATCCATCCTTTTAGTATTCAGTATTTAGTATTTTATTTCATTTGTGATCGGCTTACACTGTAAGATAAAATATCTTATTTATAGTGAAGCTATATAATTATACAATAGCTACAAATTGCTTTTACTTTATAAAGTTAAACATTAAGAAAAGGAAGCTTATAAGTTCACAAACAATTGGGTACAAAAAATTCTATGTATTTCCAAAAAAGAGTTTAAGTTCTTTCTTCAAAAGAATTGTGCTGGTTATGTTTCTTAATTGTTGAGGCAGTGCATTCCATAGACGTGTAGAGTAGACAAAGAACTGTCGTTCAGACGTCAAACTGTTAAAGCGGGGGACCAATAAATTTCCAGATCTAATTGAATTTAAGAAAACGATTTCCCTGTAGAGATCCGCGGGTTGCTGTGTTAAAAGTATATCCGAAAACAAAACTAAAGAGCGAAATTTCAGGAGGTTTTCGAAAGACATTCCAAGAAAACGTAATGCGTGTTGTGAAATTCTATCAAAACGGCGTAATCGATACACATATCGTATAGCACTGTTAAATGCAACGGTGAGTTTTCTTTTACTTTCGTGGTCTAATTTGCAGAAAATTTCACATCCGTAAGTAATGAGTGGCATGATAAGTGTTTTAACGAGCAATGTTCGGATACTTAAAGGGGTAAAGTACTGTGTCGACCAGAGTGTGCGAAGGACGCCGTACGTTTTACCGACAATATAAGTAACGTGGTTTTTCCATGTTAGGCTGCTGTTAAAGATTACACCCAAGTTCTTAGCTGATTCAACATACTCAATAGGGGAGCCATCTAATAAAATCAGGGCAAAATAAGTGACATCTTTCCTACTTTTAGATATCACTAATCATTTAGATTTTTTGGGATTCAGCATTAAACTGTTATGGTGTGACCAGCGTAAAATATCTGCTAAATCTTCATTTATACACGATGCGAAATGCTCAATGAGTCCCAATGGGCAACTGAGGTAAAGCTGAGCATCATCCGCGTAAAGTCGAATTGAGCAATGTTTAACAATTTTTGGAAGCTCATTAACATAGAGAGAAAAAAACAAGGGACCAAGAATAGAGCCTTGGGGAACACCACTATTACTTACGATAAAATTGGAGAGGTTTTCTTTATGCGCAACCGCTTGCGTTCTATTGGTAAGATATGAATGGATCAACTTGACTGCGTCAGAAGAAAAGCTAAACAGACGGGAGAGCTTTTCGCAAAGGATAGAATGGTTCACCATGTCGAAAGCCTTCGAGAAGTCGAGAAGTATGAGAAACGTTACATAATCATTATCGATGGATTTTCTTATGTCCTCCGAGACACTTATCAATGCAGTAGTGCAGTTGTTTTTCTTACGAAAACCAGATTGTTTTGACGTCAACATGTTTTCGTGCTCAAGAAACGTAATTATTTGCTTTTGAATAATTTTTTCAAACACTTTTGAAAGAAATGGCAATATTGAAATTGGCGTAAATTCATCTCCTCTCGAGGTTTTTGGAATGGGTATAATTTTTGCCATCTTCCATTGCGCGGCAAATTCGTTACTAGCTACGATTGAATTAAATATGTGGGTAATGTATGGTAATAGAACGGGCAAGAGAAGTTTCAAAAATGACGGGTGCATTTCATCCAATCCGTTAGCATTTGATTTGATGGACAGGACTCCTTCTACTACGTCTTCAGCAGATATTGTAGAAAAACTGAACAAGTTTTCAGCTACGACGCTACTATCGTAAACAGAGGACAAAGGTGGACGTGAAGGTGTATTAGATAAAATGGAGAAACTCGAAGATGTAAAACTTTGGTTCAGGACATTTAAGTCTATATCTTCTGTCAAACCGCCTTTAACCTTACCAACACCGATCATCTTCAGATTTTGCCAGATCTGTTTGCAACTCAACGAATTATTAAAACGACTTGAATATAAGGCGACCTTTGCGTTGCGAATCGCTACTAAAGTTCTATTTCTAAGAGAGCGGTATTGTTGATGAAAACTATCAAGACCAAATGTTTTCCAGCGTTTGAAAGCAAGATCCCGATTACGCATTAAAGATTTTATTTCGTTTGTGAACCATGGTTTGTTTTGGCGATCACAAATTTTTGTCTTTAAAGGCACATGCGTTTCAAAGAGTCTAAAAACGTTATTGTTCAGATACTCTACCTTATCTGTAGGCGAGGGCTGAGAAAAGATAAAATCCCAATTTATGTTATGTACTTCCGATTGAAGAGAAACATAGTTTATATTTTTAAAGTCTCTGTATGTAAATACTTCGGTATATATCTCTACTTCAAAATCATACGTAAGAAAAATTAGGTCATGCGAAGAGAAAGCCGGTGCCAATAGCTGATCATAAAAAACAACTCTATTTTTGTTACTCACTACAAAAAGATCCAATAACGTAGGTTCAAAATTGGAAAAATGAGTCGGGGTAAAAGTGTTCACTGAGTGTAGATTGAGACAGCCAAATTCATCCACCAAAGTGTTTGTGCAAAGAAGGTTGCAGTTGAAATCACCACATAATATAGTAGAAGGATAAGAAGAGGAGATTTCTTCTATGATAGAAATAAGCGGTGAAATGCAGATGTTTCGGTTCGGTCTATAGATAGCACCAAGCAGAAGCTTTTCTTAACCATTTAAAATCTCTAAAAACATATATTCAATTTCACTATCGTCAGTAGAAGAGCATTTTACTTTAGATTGTATTCCCTTTCTTACATAAATAGCAACGCCACCACCTCTGCAACGTTTCCTGTCACGTCGAAAAATTTTATATCCAGTAAGAGAACAAAGTTGATTACTTAAATCAGCAGTAAGCCAGGTTTCGGATACACATATAACGTCAACCTTTGAATTTTCAAAAGTGTAACGGAATTCATCTATTTTTATCAACAAACTTTGTGCATTGATATGACACACCTGCAGACCAGTTCGCTGCCCACTCAAAACATTCATCATGGAACGCAGATTACAAGAGTTCATCCTTAATAAGAACAGTTACCGAAAATGGAAAAATAATCAGCACAACTCTAAGAAGAAATGAAATTGAAATGAAATTATATATTTTAAATTTATTATAAGAGAAAAAAAAATTCAAAAAACAATAGATATTGAGGGAAAGAAGAAAAATAAGAAAAAAATAAAATGCACGACTGGGTCGCACGTACTTGCTCTGTTGGTGCAATAGTCCGATGAAAACAAACTTTTCGATCAATAAGAACAATTCATTTTTGAAAAATTTGGTAAAAACCAAAAAAAAATTGGCTAAAACTGGAAAACTCGATATACGGGAGCTAACGTTAAGAAACCTTTAATATTTAAAATTAAGACGTTATGTTTTGGGTGTTTTAAATGATACAAATGTCCACTTATGGCCAAATTAATAATAGGTACTGTTAAAAGCAATTTCCGCTATTATCATGTAAAAACTAAAAATGCAGTTTTGTTTGAAGTATTCTATGTATGTTACATACAAAGTTTCATAAAAATCGGGTGAGCCTTTTTTGAGTAAATTAGAAAAAATGAAAAAATTGGCCAAAATCTAGTGGCTCTTTGTATAGGAGCCACCATTTAAAAAAGAGAAAATGAAAAAAAAAACAATGCCATCTGATAGGAAGCTGTAAGGAACTATACCAAACAAAGTTTGAGTGAATTCGATGCAACCGTTGACAACTTATGGCCATTTGAAAAAAGCCGTTAAGAGCAGATCTCCGTTATTTGCATTTTTAGCCAAAAACTAAAAACGCAGTTCTCTTAAAAACACTAAAAGAATATAACACACAAAGTTTAATCAAAATCGTTAGAGCCATTTTCGAGAAAATTAGAAAAAACCAAAAAAAGTTGGCTAAAACTCAACGGCTCGTTGTATGGAAGCCACCGTTTAGAAAGGCTTCATTGAAAAATTTACTAAACCATCCTATATAAAACTATGAAAAACTATGTCAAACAAAGTTTGAGTTGATTCAATCAAGCCGTTGTGAACTTATGGCTATTTGAAAAAAAGCCGTTAAAACCTGATTTTCGTTACGACCATTTGAGACAAAAACAAAAAACGCAGTTTTGTTATAAATGCTTAAAGTTAGCTAAATTTTAAATTTAATCAAAATCGTTAGAGCCGTTTTCGAGAAAATCCAAATTGAAAAAAACCGTTACTTGAAAGGTACCAGTTTGAGCCAGGCTAAAACAAAATAAAAAAAACCTCGACAATGGTTTTTCCTCAAACTGCTATATACCAAGTTTGAAGAAAATCCGTCAAGCCGTTTAGGCTGTAGCATGACGTGAAAAAGCGCACATCCGCACATCCGCACAGACGCACAGACGCACAGACAGACCGACGGACGGTATGGCGAAAACCACTTTTTTGGGCTTCTCTATCATCGTAATGTCATGTTTGATTAAAACCTCAATTTTTTTTTTCTGCACGAAACCAATACTTGCCCTATAGAGCAAGTAAAAAGAGAAAATTTTTAAAAGTATTTAAATTAGAAAGAGATTTAAAAAAGATAATAGGTATGTATTTAATTAACAAAAAATAATAATTTGTGAAAAAAAGAAAACTGCAGTTGAAATCATAAATTTGATGAGTTGGCATCCCTGTTTAAATTCTCAATGCTAATGATAGGCTCAGCTGTTCCATTTGAGTGTCGTTTAACATGCACAATACCTCGAGATGTGTAAACTGATGACAATTGTTTTTGTTTTTTTAGTACCAGTGCATGTTTAAAAATTGCGTAGTTGTGTTGGGTTAAGGCCTCGCGCATATCAAAAGATGTTGGTGAGTTCATATCGACATCTTGTAAGCAAAGCTCTCTCTGTTGTTGTTTACGAAACAGCGCGATTGATTTCAAAACAAAATTTCGTTCATATGGTGAGTGAAACTTAATTAAAATCGGAGTGTCTTTATTCTCAAAACGTGCGGGCGTGCGATAAATGTTCTTGATTGTTGGTGGTTTTATTTTCAATGCGTTACATATTAAATTAAAAATTGATTTTAAGTTCTCGTCGGGTACATACGGTATGCCAGAAAGAAGTGCATCATTTGCCACGGTGCGGTTTTCTTGCACATTTTGATGCTTTTTAACTACATCAAGTTCACTTTGTGTTGTGGTGTATTTTATATGCACATCATTGAGAGAGTTTTTAGCTCAGAAATTTCAGTGTTTAGAGTGGATATATTTGTTTTAGCACTCAGAAGGGCTGATTCGAGTTCATTCACTTTTAATTGTGTGCTATCAATGGAATTTTGCAACTCCTTGATTTGATTGCTAATATTATTCGAAATTCTTTTTTCCGAATCGGTAATATGTTTTGATAATAGGTTTATAATATAGTCACTCTGGTCTTTGAAACGTTGATCCATCAACTTGCACTCTTCACTTTGCACTTTATTTATGGATTTTATTGGGCTGATGGTGGAGTGCCAGGGATGGAAGTGTTAGTGTTTTTATTGCGAGAGTCTCCGTTGCTTTTCTTTAGCTTGGACATATTTAAATTGACATGTGAGTTACAAAGAGAAAATCGAATGAAATCGGAACACTTGCAAGATTAAACAATTTTGATTTTTTGATAATATTTAACTTAATATTCACTTCCGAGTTATGAAAAAAATATATGAGTTGGGGGATTATGGTAACAACCCTTTTTGGTAAGCAAATATACTTAAATTGATCTTTAAATTGCACGAGAGTTAAAATAGGAAGCCAGACTCAAATACACGTCTACTCTGTAGCTGTCATACTCGACATGTGCGAAAAATACAAACAAAATTACTTTTCAATCAGGGGGGTGGAATCGGCTAAGGTGATTTGTGATAAGTGATAGTCACAATCAACAAATTCCGTCTGGCTAGATGATTGTCACATGTGACAATCACATTTTTGTGACTTTTTCTTGTGACAATTAAATAGCTGTCACAAGAAAAAGTCACAAAAATGTGATTGTCACATGTGACAATCACCTTAGCCAAATGAAATTTGTTGATTGTGACTATAACTTATCACAAATCACCTTAGCCGATTCCATCCCAGTTTTTATTCATAATAATCCTGAAACCAGGTAAACCCTAATTATTTAAGACAAAATTACGTTTATTTAAGGACTGCGAACTATTATAAGTCTCATGAGCGATAATAAAAGAAAGAACTGTTTAACACCACCCAAAGACTGCAATTTATCCAACGTAGAAGAAAAATCCAATTAATCCGCAAAAATATTCAAATCTTCAGCAAAAATGTCAATTTCCGATATGGACTTATTTAAAATAAAATCAATTATTGATAATTCAATCGATGCAAGGATCACAACGAAACTCATTTATCTTGCTACCAAAGATGACCTTCAAACTTTGTCACCAGAGATAACCGCATTAAAAAAACAAAATGAGGAACTAACAGCCAAAGTACAACAAATTGAAGCTCGCAACAATAATCTAGAAAATGAGCTAGAATTACAAAGCCGGGAGCTAAAGTCAAGTAATATAATCATCACCATCCCCAAAAACAACGATGACCCACAAAAAGCGGTAGAGGGCATAGTTCATCTATTACTTGGAACTGATCAAAAACACGAAATGCCACCAGCTGTAAAGTTAAGTGAAAATCAATCAGTTATTAAATTGAAATTGTCCACTGGCTCAGGTTTCTTGGCATCGAGAATGCTCAAAAATGCTACAAAGTTGAAAGGAACAAATGTCTATATTCAACACGACCTAACTAAACAATCACAGCACAAACGACGAATTCTGCTAAGTTATAGGAAAGTTATTAAATCTTAACAACCCAATGCACAAGTTTTATTAAAGCACAACGCTTTAGTTATTGGAAAAGATATATTCTATTTATCAAATAATAATAATATAACACACAATTATAATGATGGCGAACAGGTGCTGGTGAATATGTTTGGAGAACTAAATTTCGAAGCTGTCAAGCTGACAGTAATGTCAAACTTCCAAAACAATCAACAATCCAACGGCGCAACAACATCAGGGATGTAAACTTATTTAAGAAACGGAGTAGAAAGTAGTAGACAAAATTGATATAAAGAAACCGTCAGCTCAAGTATTATTAGTTTTCAAAATATTTGATCTTATAATAAATATATCAGGATTAAATAATAAATTATTATATGTAGATTTTTTTAAATATGTACAAAGTTACCAAATCTTTTTTTTATTTGAAACTCATATAACACAGGAAAATTCCAATAAATTTATAAAATATTTTGGTGAATATAAATTGCATTGGGTAGCAGCAACACGTACAGCGAAAAGAGGTTGGGCAAGTGGCGGAACTCTTTTTGGAATCAGAAAATCACTTTTACAAATATACGACTTTGTGGACTTATGTGGATATACTATCGTTTAACATTTAGTTCAGAATAATATGTTTATAGTACCTTTTTTTTATCAACTGTAACAATTGGATCGAAGATGCTGAACAATTGAATAACATACTATTTCACCTATCGAATTAAAGCGTAATGGTGATTGGTGATTTAAACGCTAGGATAGGATATATGCAGACTACAACCTCTTTGCAGGAAAGGAACTTCACCCCTATTTACAATAACCAAACATCCAAAGACACCGTTTACAACCAAAATGGAACAAAAATTCTCGATGTTTTCCAAACCTACGATTTATCCGTTTTGAATGGATGCACCGAAGGAGATCTTGAAGGTCATTATACCTTCATTGGAGGCCAAGGTAAATCTGTAATAGACTTTTGTGCAGTAAATAACGATTGGTTAGACCTTATAACAAAGTTTGAAGTTCAGGCAAAAATTTACTCCGATTATTTGCCTATAGTTGTGGAATGGACTGATAACACCATAATCGTCGAAAAAAACCTAAATTTGCTTCCAAGAATGAACTGGAAAATACAAGAAAAAAGCCTTTATCATCAAGCTACAGATAACTTTTTTGCAAACATGCTTCTCAGCACAGAGTCGGTAGAAGAATACGCATCGCAAATAACATCGTGCATTAGAAGTTCTGCTTCAATTAGAATGACACCTGCTGTAAAACTTTACAAGGAAAAGTGGTTTGACTCCGAATGTTTCAACGCCCGTAAAAAATCTTTTGCACTATTACACGCATGGAGAGAAACGGATTCCGTAATTTTAAAGAAGTGGTATACTGAGGCAAACATTTCTTATAAAAATATGTGTCGAATGAAGAAAATCAACTTCAAAAACAACGAAGCTATTCAACTTTCAAATATTAAAAACTCAAAAGAATTCTGGAAAGTAGCAAAGGAGATAAATGGCTCTAGATTTAAAATAGGTATCGGTGTTTCTGCAACACATCTATCACTGTACTTTAAAAACCTACTTTGTAATCAAACAAATATAACGTTTATCACGGCTGAACCTCTTATCGTCGATGATATTCTTGATTGCGAAATATCTTTGGTGGAAATTGAACACGCTCTAAGCAAATCAAAAAATGGAAAAGCACCTGGAAAAGACGGAATCCGGTATGAGTTTTTCAAAAATGCATCCCCCGTTCTTCTAATACACCTCACAAAATTGTATAACAATATTTTTGCGAACTCTGTTGTACCGAATTGTTTTAAACGGTCTGTGATTTTCCCCATACACAAAAAAGGCGCATTAGATAGAGCTGAAAACTATCGTGGCATTTCCTTTATGAATACCATTGGCAAACTCTTTTGTGCTATACTAGTCGCTAGACTTGAGAAATGGGTGGATGAAAAAAACATTATGACTGAACTGCAGGCAGGATTTCGTAAAGACTACTCCACAATTGACCACATCTTTAGTCTATCAGCAATAGTAAAAGCGTTCCAATCCAGAAACAAAAAGGTGTACGCACTTTTTGTGGATTTTAAGGCGGTTTTTGATCTCGTCAATAGAAACGCCCTTTTGTATAAGCTGTCACACATAGGACTCTCTACTAAATTCAGTCGTATCATCAGAGAAATGTATTGTGGAACTAATGCAGCTGTTTGGGATGGAATTAATTTCTCGGATTGGTCTGAAACCGATATTGGCGTGAAACGGGGATGCCCACTTAGTGCATTGTTATTTATTCTCTTTATTATTTTATTTTGTATTTGTATATATTGTTTATTTTTCCAGAATAAGTTGTTTCATTACAAATATTTATATACAACAATATTAAAAATCATGGCTTTGGCCGTCGCCCTGGTTGGCAATTAAAATTTATAACAGTTGCAAATCTTGAAAAATAATTTTATAAATTAATAAGCTGTACAAAAAAGAAACACATATCAGAACAATTTGTTGAAGAACTTAGTATTAGAATGCTTCTTCGATTATTCTGCTTCTATATTGAAGAGCTCTTTTGCAATAGAAGAATAACTTGTCCCAGCTTTCTACACCATTTAGTATATTAACTGTCCTTTCCATCGGCAATATATCGACACCAAAGTAGAGCCTTCTAAATTCCTTAAGTATTGGACAGACAGCGATAAAGTGGAACATATCTGTGGCTCAACCTTTCGTTCCGTCCCGAATATTCAATAAAAAGAACACCACAAGTTTTTACTTAAAAGAAACAATAAATTTTATTCATAGACTTAATTCTCGCGACCATACAAAAATGAACATCGTTTGTTCGTGGCTTACTTACGACTAACTCAAATAGAGGAAGGAGCGAGTGAGAGCAAATTCTTGTGAGTGTCAATCAATATGTGAGTGAGTCATTTGTCAGTTCATTGTTTTTGTATGTGAGTGGATGTGTGTGAAACAAATGAACGCTACATCACTCCCCCCTTTAAAAAATTTATGAATTAAACAATTTTAATAAATGTATGTATTTTGTTTAACAAGATTTTGTAAAATAGTTTTTTACAGTTTAATTATATTTGTTTAGTATGTTATTAAATTATTTGAATTCAAGAATATATTCATATTTTTACTTTACTTCAATTTTATTCGAGATGAATCCATAAATTTAAAATTAACATTGTAGTTACAAAATTATATGTAATTTTTTTTTTTTTTTTTTTTTTTAATGTTTAAAGTCGAAAAGATACTTTTTTATTTGATTTGGATCGTGTCATTATTTGACTGTTGGTTTCAAAAGCAGGCTTTAACCTATCTATACTTATAGTTTGATGTTTTCCATCTTTATTTATTACATAATATTTCTCTGATTTGGATTTAAACTAGATTTTTTTAACTCGTCTCGAACAAAAACTTTTGTACAGCTTTGTAGTTCCTTAGGTACAAAGATGTATTTTTGTGTTCGGTTTCGCGTTGGCATTGGTCTAACTTGCGAAATTGCATCGCGAACGTTTTTTGCTATGTTAGAATCCAAAATTACATCCCCTGTGTTTTTTGCAACCAAATCACCAGGCAGTCGAAGATTCTGCCCATACATTAGCTCTGAAGGTGTTACACCAAGGTCGTCTATTATTGTCGAACGTATGCCCAAGAGAGTCCAAGGTAAGTTGTGGTACCAGTTGTGTTTGTCCTCGTGAGATCTAAGAGATTCTTTCAATTGTCTGTGGAATCGCTCCACGAGGCCGTTGGACTGAGGATGGTAAGTAGTTGTACGTATTCTGTGTGAACCAAGCATATTGGCTATCTCTTTGAACAACGAAGATTGGAATTGGGTTCCTTGATCTGTGGTTATCGTTTCCGGAACACCAAAACGGGAAACCCATTTATGGATAAACGTTGAGACCACTGTAGAAGCATTAATATCTTTAATGGGGAATGCTTCGGGCCATGAAGTAAAACGGTCTTTAATGGTTAACAAATATGTGTATCCATTAGATGGTGATAGCGGACCTACCAAATCCATATGGATGTGACTGAATCTATCACCGGGGACAGGAATTTTGCCATGTTTCGATTAAGTGTGTCGAGTGATTTTCGATTTTTGACATGCAATACAGCATTTTGCCCAACGATTAATGTCGCTGTTCATTTTGGGCCAGAAATATTTGGACGATATAGTTTTTCGTGTTGATTTTGCGCTTGCATGAGACAAACCATGGTGGTTATCGAAAACTGTTCTTCTAAATATTTCTGGAATGTAAGGTCGGTTGGTTTCAGTGGTAATTTCGCACCAGATGTAACTATCGTCGATTGGCATGAGTATCTTCTTAAGCTTGATTGAAGAGGTCTTATCGACAATCAATGCTTTCAACTCGTCATCGTTTTCTTGACTTCTGTAAAGAGAGGGTACATCAAGTTGTTTAATGTTCACTAGATCAACATGAATTCTTAACAAGGTGTCCGTGACCGTATTGTCTAACCCCTTAATGTATCGAATGTCGTTAGTGAATTGGGCTATGTATTCTAAGTGCCGCGTTTGTCTGGGAGATCTTTTTGTCTTTGAGCAGATAGCTTTGGTTAAAGGCTTGTGGTCGGTAAAGACTGTGAATTGTCTTCCTTCCACAAAATACCTAAAATGCTTAACGGCCAGGAAAATCCCAAGGAGCTCTCGGTCGAAAGTTGAATATTTTGTTTCCGACGGGCTCAATCGCTTTGAAAAGAAAGCGAGGGGCTCCCATTTTGTGCCATTGGATTGTTGAAGTACCGCACCAACTGCGTCATTCAATGCATCCGTCATGATGCAGATGTTAGCTTTTGGATTTGGGTGTACAAGTAAGGTTTGTTTGACAAGGTCGCCTTTGAGCATTTGGAATGCAAATTCGCATTCTTCAGACCATTGCAACTTATTTTTTGAAACTTCTTTGCCTCGTAGAAGATTATATAAAGGAATAGTCTTTACCGCTATATTGGGAATAAATCGGTTATAAAAGTTAACCATTCCTAGAAACCGTTGTACTTGTTTAAGTGTAGTAGGTGTGGGGAATGTATTTATAACCTTTACTCTTTCTAAAGAAGGTTTTAATCCATCTTTTGAAACTGAATATCCTAGAAATTCGAGCTCTGTTACTCCTAAAAGACATTTCGAGACATTTAAACTAATGCCATTTCCTTCCAACCTCGAGAACAGGATTTGTAAGTGTTGTTTATGAACTTCACTAGATTCACTTGCTACGAGGATATCGTCAATATAGACGAAAACAAATGGTAAGTCAGAGAGAATTTCATTCAAAAATCTTTGAAAAGTTTGGGATCCATTCCTAACACCGTATGGCATCCTCAGAAATTCGAAAAGACCGAATGGAGTGATAACAGCCGTTTTGTGGATGTCTTCGGCTGCGACTGGAATTTGGTTGTATGCTCTGATAAGATCTATCTTCGAAAAGATTTTGCAATTGTGAAGATTGACGGAACAATCTTGCGGATTAGTGAGTGGATATTTGTTTGGGATGGTTGCTGCGTTTAATTGGCGGTAATCACCACATGGTCTCCAATCTGTAGAGTTTTTCTTGGGTACCATGTGTAGTGGAGATGCCACAGGAGAAGAAGAAGGGCGACAGATACCGAGCTTAACCATTTGTTGAAATTCCTTTTTGGCTATTTCAAGCTTACTTGGATTAAGTCTTCGGACCCGTGCCATTGGAAGTGGACCTTCTGTTTCGATTCGGTGTTCAACAGAATGTTTGACAGGTAGGGAAAAATCAGGAAGTGTTTTTAAAGACGGAAATTCGTCAAGAATCTTTCCAAATTCTGTCGGAATTGAGTAAAGAAGCGGTGACTGGGAAAAATTTAAACAAGCCATTGATGTGCAGTCAACTTTTAGCGAGGTTGTGTTGTCTATAAGTCTTTTGGTTCGTAAATCAACAGCTAAATTAAATTTGAACAGGAAATCTGCTCCAATAATCGGATGATCGATTGCAGCTATGACGAAGGTAAAATCAAAATTGCGACGAAGACCAAAATCCAGAGAAAGTGTTTTTAAACCGAAAGTAGATATGTGTCCTCCATTTGCTGAAACTAAAACGAAATCTATGGGTTCACGAAGGGTTGGAAACATTTTTTGTGGGACAATAGAAATTTCAGCACCCGTATCTATTAAAAATTGTTTCCGCGTACATTTGTCAAAAACAAAAAGGCGGCGAGAATTAAATCGTGTCGTACTCGATGCCGCGTCCAAGGACGAACTCTCTAGTTTCTTGGTTCTAAGTTAGAATTTGTGGTATTGCTGTTGTGAAAGTTGCAAGGTGCTGTGCAATTCTTTGCATCGTTTCCATACCGTTTATGGTACCAACAAATTGAACCACTAGAATTGCGAATCCTACTTTTTGATCTGAATCTATTGCCCGACCTTCCTCGTGAATGATATCTTGACCTATTAAAACCTCTTGATCGCTCTATCTCAAGACGTTCAATTCGACGGAGTAATAAGCTCATTTGATCCTCCGAACTGTTTGAGTTTTGTGGTTGGCTATTTGTTTGATGAAATTGAACCGGCGACATTTCAAACTTATTTGAGATATCATGGATACGATCTGCTAACCTAAAAAGTTCTTCCGCCGTTTGGGATTGTTCTACTGCTATGAGGCAAGTGCGTATGGAGTGTGGAAGTTTGTTGAGCCACAACTTTTTTAAAAGTGCTGGATTTACCAAATCATTTCCGCTTGCCAAAGATTCCATAGTTCTGTACAGTTCAGAAGGTTTTTGATCTCCTAATTCTACTCTATTTAAAATCGCGTCTAACCTTTTCTCTTCGCTATCCCGATTTCTTTCTAATAATGCCTTTTTAAGACCTTCATATTTATCTGGTGTTGAAGGATTCAGTAAAACATCCGCCACGGATTCCATTGCTTGATTGCTTAAGGACGCAACTAAGTAATTGTATTTAGTAGTGGATAATGTGATTCCTTTTAATTGAAACTGAGTTTCTATCTGAAGGAACCACAAATCCGGACGGTTGTTCCAGAAAGGAGGCAATTTAAGCGAAATTATTGAGGCATGTGCATTGATAGGATCTTCTACCGCCAATGGCGCTACGGACTGGTTTGAACCGTTTTCGTTGTTTGACCCATTGTCGTTACCTGTATTTTCAGGCATCTCGCGTTTACCAATTTTCATGCACGAGACGGTTTAAAAAAAATCTAAAAAATATTTTTTGCTTCGAAACGACAACTAGTATGTGAGCCGTATATAGCACCCTTAATGATCGCGGTATTATTTGTTCACCCTTAAGCACAAACAAAAAGATAAAAAAATCGAAAATCAAAATGATGACACGATCGCATTTAATAATTTGGATTTTCTTTTTATTATTTTTTAATTAAATTAAAAAGAATTTCTTAGGTATATTTATTCACTTAAAATCTAATGATAATTTCTTTAATGATTGATAGCTGAGAGAAAAAAACTTAAAATTAAAAACTTAAATTCTATTTCTTGTTTTTTTTTTTTTTAATGGAATGAATGTTATTCTAATCGTCCGAACAATAATTTTAATTGAGAAAACAACTTGCGAAAAAAAAGAAAAATATTATATCAAATTACTTTTATCAGCAATATACTTAATTCAAATTTACTGGTATTTATATTATTTAATTCAAAATGGTAGTAACTTCTAATATTTTATATGGAAGGTACTAATACTAATATAAAAGCTGCTGTTTCAATTCCAGTACTCACTTCGCCATCTACAATTATGTTGCGAATTGCTGAATTGCAGAACGTTTGTGCGTGTGTGTCAGTGTGTGTAGTTTTGCTGGTTGCTGACGTCTTTTCTGTATGTATGTTGTTGTGACTTGTGAGTTGATATATTGGTGTTGGCTGATATATTTATGTGGCTTATGTATGGCTTTATGTATTATTATTTATTGAGTCTTTTCTTTTGAGTGGCGCGATACCAGAACGGTATTTATTTACAAAGGGCTAGCGCTTTTATGTCGTAAGTAAGGGACAGAGACGGAATTTATTTTTGCAAGTTAACCGTTTCTAGTCGAATGGTGCGATGTGTAGAGTTTCACTTTTGGTAACTTTCATGCATACAACGCATTGGCACTAGGTATATTTTAAGTTGCATTTCTTGAAACTTCTTGTTGATTCACTTATGTATGCATGTGCATAATTATATTAATTGTACATTTAGGTTTTACTTATTTATTGTCATTTAGGTTTTATTTATTTCCACTAATTTAATGGGGGAACCGCGCGTTCGACGACTGTCGGGATCACCATTTATGTGGCTCAACCTTTCGTTCCGTCCCGAATATTCAATAAAAAGAACACCACAAGTTTTTACTTAAAAGAAACAATAAATTTTATTCATAGACTTAATTCTCGCGACCATACAAAAATGAACATCGTTTGTTCGTGGCTTACTTACGACTAACTCAAATAGAGGAAGGAGCGAGTGAGAGCGAATTCTTGTGAGTGTCAATCAATATGTGAGTGAGTCATTTGTCAGTTCATTGTTTTTGTATGTGAGTGGATGTGTGTGAAACAAATGAACGCTACAATATCCTCACGAGTTTGCATATTACAAAGAGTGCAGAGAATGGGAAGGTCCTCTCTATGCGGAATATAATTTAAATTTAACATTTCACCTCTAGCTTTTAGAATCATGGATATTGTTTCAACGCTCATATCTTCTTTGAAATAGTTTCTTTTTTCCAAATTGTAATTAAGCTGGCTGTAGTAAGCTCTAAACATCGAAGACCGAGCTTCTTCTTCAAATCCTTCTCTTAATTTTGCATCCAAACTTCGTAGAAAAGCATACAAATTTTCTCTCCAGCATGCAACATTGTTTATTGAGACATTTAGATGTATGCCATATTTCTGCCTTGGTATTCACCGCATGCAGTATGACTAGCTTTGGTAGGCGGGAGTCCGGTACTGATATCATTTTGAGCACATAATCGAAAGGAAGCTTTATAGTATTGATGAAAAGTGGGGCTAGTCCCGTTTCCAAATACAGCATATAGTTTGGGGTATTGCAAGGAAGTTTAAATAATCGCTTCAGGAAAAAACGTAGTAATTTTTCCGTTATATCGTACCATCGATAGCCCCAGACTTGAGCACCGTAGAACATCACTGACCTAGAAGTTGCTTCAAACACGTTATACTTGGCAGCGAAACTCAGATCCTTTGCACACATACAGTTTTTCCATGCTGAGTTGATAGCCGTCTTGGCTGTATTTAGTTTTCCAGAAAGATGGTGCTCAAAATTAAGATTGGATGTCATTTTTACTCCAAGGTAATTGTATTCTTTAACTACTTCGATTTCTTCAAGTCCAAATTTCCATCGCTCGTTTTGAGCATATCTCCCGCCACCTCTTCTGAAGACCATCACTTTGGATTTTTGTAAATTCACTGTGAGATTCCACATTGCGCAGTATGCTTCGGTGTCTCTAATCATCTGTTGAAGTCTATTTGGCGAGTCAGAAAACAATACAATATCATCCGCATACAGAAGCATTTTAATTCTCCTTTCATTCCATCGGATACCTCCGCACAACGATTCATTAAGATCGTCTAGGAATAAGATAAACAGCAGTGTACTTAAAGTGCATCCTTGTTTAACAAACATATTTGTGGGAAACCATTCAGATAGGTGCTCACCATTCCATACTGCTGATGTAGTGTTTTCATACATCCTGTACAGGATCTTCATCATCTTTGTTGACATTCCTTTGGTCGAAAGCTTGTAAAAAAGGGCATTTCTGTTGATAGAATCAAATGCCGCCTTGAAATCAACGTAAAAAACATAAAGCTTTGACTTCTTTCCAGAAAAGACTGCGCGATATTTGTTAGCGTGAAAATATGGTCGATTGTTGAATAGCCTCTTCTAAAACCGGCTTGGAGATCGCACAATAATTTTTCGTTGTCAACCCACTTTATAAGCCTGTCAAAGAATATAGTAGCAAATATCTTCATGGAACAGTTTATAAAGGATATGCCTCTATAATTTTCGGGGACATTCGGATCCCCTTTTTTATGTATAGGGAACAGAATTGCTTTTCTAAAACTCTCGAGTACTTCTCCCGATTCAAATATTTTATTGAATGCTTCGCTTAGAGCACAATTCATCTCTTCCGTTGCAGCTTTGTAGAATTCAAATGGGATTCTATTGACTCCAGGCGCCTTGTTTGTTTTTGATTTTGCGATTGCTATCATCACTTCTTGCCTGCTGATCAAACCATGAAACTTTTCATTTTCCACGTAAGGACTGGCAAATTGAATCTGTAGGTTGTTACTTACTGGATTTAGCAAAGAACAGAAATGCGTTCGAAGTTGTTCAATGTGCATACTTTTCCCTATAGTAAACGTTTGCTCATTTATTAATCGAATTGCTTTCCAGAATGTTTTTGGATTTGTTGCGTTTGATGCTTCTTTTGCTAGGCTGGTAAAATGAATCCTTTTTTTATTCCTGCAAATTTCTTTGTAGTTTTTGTTGGCCTCGAGGTAAAGCTGTCGAAAAAAATCGAGGCTGTATTTTCTGTAGCGTTTGAGAGCCTTAAAAGCTTTTTCGCGACCCTTAACACATTCAAAATCAAACCATCTTTGGCAGCAAGCGGATTCTTTCGTTTGTTTAAATACAGGGGCTGACCTAACAATTATATTGTCCAATGTCTCCAAGTCATAAAGGTTACCATTACAGCGTTCTTCCTCTGTTGCTGCATTAATATTTCTTTGGAAGGTTTTAGCTTGATCCTCATTCAGAGATAATTTAGGTAACATCTTCATATAATTAACTTCCGTGCTTTCTTTTCCCAAATAATCTATTTTGAAGGAAATTTCTGTTGGCATATGGTTCGAAAATGTGTTTGTCTCTACTTTAAAGTCCGCAATTCGGCCCAACAAAGTATTTGCCACAAAATAGTAGTCGTTAGTTGATGCGTCCTGGCCACCCACAAACGTTAATTCCCCGTTCATATCACTAGCACTCCTTCCATTCAAAACTGTCAGATCAAGTTCTTTACAAAAATTCATCAAATGTTTCCCTTCAGCGTCTAGAATTTTGTCTTTAGCATTCCTCTTCATAAGTAAACTTGATGATAAACGGGACATATCCTCAGAAATGCATTGTTCCTCACCTATCCTCGCATTGAAATCCCCCATTATCATAATATTCTTTTTTCCAAATATATTAAGGGTATCCTGCAAAGCTTCAAAATCAACTGTCTAATGGCTGCAGTTTAAATACAATGGCACTATAAAAATTTTCTTTGCTTTACGTTCCATTTCCAATAGCGTTGTATCGCCGATGTTCAAAAAACAGAACTTGCAAATTTCCAGATTTTTCTTGTAGCCAAACAAACACCCCCCCCCCCTCGCTCTTCCTCTGCTGTGTATCTTTGATGCTGGAATCCACTTAAGAGTAAAGTCCGCAAAATAATTTTCAAATTTCTTAAAACTATCCTCTAATACCCAGGTTTCATATAGAAAAATAATTTTAAATTTTCTTAAATAAATAAAATATTCATTAAATATAGTTTTGTTCGTAAGCCCGTGTATATTGTAACTTAAAATATTAAAAAAATAACTGCTGCACTTTGATTCAGATTTACTGGCGACGGACATTGAACATCAATTTCTTGATGTAGCTATATCGTTGGTATGATTATAATTTTCATCCGCAGATGTCGCCATGCGAAGTTGGGTGTTGTCTCTGCTAAACGAAGATATATCAACTGCTGTCTAATTTAGACCATCGATAAGTTCGTTGAGAGCTGTCAAAGCATCTGACATTCCGCACATTAGTCCAGAGCTCTCACTCCATGTGAAGAATTTTTTTCCAATTAGAAGCCGATCGTCGCGAACAAAAACTTTTATACCCGCACTAGGCATCTTCTTCTGGATGGCTGCTCTGTATTTCAGTAGAATGCCCCTTCTTTTTCTAATTTCAAGTGGAAGATCTCGCCGTATGGATATCCCGGAAGCTTTGAGATTCTTCGTCGCTTTCAGTGCTGCAAACGCTGCATTCCTGCATCTAAAGTTGACCATCAGTAGAGAATGTTGTGTGCTACGAGATTGCATCCGTCTTATGTTGCTTATGTCGCTGGTCGGAACCTTAAGAAGATTGGAGCAAAGGTCCTCCACTCTCGAGCGCTCTTCGCCTTCAACCACCAACGGCATGTGGACAACAAGATTATTTTCATTTGCCCTATATTTCAAGGCTTGCATTTGTTCCTCAAGCTTACAGCACCTCTCCTCCGTGGCCTTGAGCCTATTTGCGAGCACCACATTTTCCGTACGCAGCTCAGAGATTTCATCGAAAACTCTCTGGATGTCACTCGTTTTGGCGACGTCTCTGAGACTCTGTGCAAGCAAATTTTCGATAGCCGCCAAAGTAATTTGCTGCTCTTCAGCTGCCATGATTAGATGTGGCACAGACGGTTTGGGATTTCTTATCTCTTTATTAACGATGTTGTATCCGAACTACCAGGTGTAGTTAGAATCGCAGGCAGTATTATTAATGTTCTTCTGTACGCTGATGATTTGGTTGTTTTGTCTGAAACCCCAGAAAATCTACAGTTGATGATAAATCGCCTTGTTTCATTCTGTGAAAAGTAGGGGCTTATCATAAACACTGATAAATCGAAGATAACGGTTTTTTCAAGAAATAATCGGGGCAATACAGCGCAAAACTATCGTTGGTTCCTACAACGTAACCGTCTGGATGTCGTGAGGGAATATACGTACTTGGGGGTAAAGCTGAATTCATCACTAAATTTTAAAACCCACATCGAAAAGAAAACTAAAACTTGTCAGTAACTTATAAATTCTACTTGGAAAAATTTTCTGTCCAACGAACACGTTAGCCTGTCTACAAAATATAAAATCTTTGATTCAGTCGTTAAATCAACCATGTGTTACGCGGCACAAGTATGGGGAGATGAAGAATTTGAGGAAATGGAAAAACTGCAGAGAAATTTCATCAAAAAATTGTTTAACCTTCCAATTAAAACACCAAATTATGCTTTCTATTTAGAAACAGGTTTGCCTAAACTTTATATTAGTACGCTTAAAATACAAGCCGGCTATATTATTAAAGTGCTCGACCTCCCTGAAACTCGACTCGCACACAAAATGCTCCAGTATGAAATAGAAACAAGGATTGGTGGATAGAGAAATGGCGAAATCTTGGCGAAGTCTATGGAGAAGATACTAACACAATTCCAGGTGATCGAAATACGTTGAAAGATCGGTTGTATCGTACAATTGAAAAGTTTGAAGATACCCAAAGAGAGTTGCTTGTAGTGGAAGCCCAGCATTCGGAGAGTAGATTTTTGTATGCAAAACTTAACTTTAATCTAGAGGCTGATAACTATTTTTGCGACTTGCTAAGTTACAATTAAATTTCTTTAATTTTTAAGCAAGATGCGAGGTACTTGGACTAAATGGAGCACCATACAATGGAAGTCTTGATCAGTTTTGCACTTAATGTAACCTTAAATCAAAGGAAGACTGCTTTCACCTAGTTGGAGTGTGCCCAACTTATGCAACACAAAGACAACAATATTTAGGAGCAAAAACCCTAACGGTGCAGGAAACTGTGGATCTTCTTAATAGTCCAAATTGGAAAAATCTTTATTTCTTCGTAAAAAGTGCTTATAAATATCGAATGTTATTGATAACTGAATTTGATTAGGGAATTATATATTTCATGTTATATTAATTTTTAAACCAACATTATAAATTACTTAAATTATTTATTGCAAACTGAGCTGACGGCAATGCCATAGCTTAAAATTCATTTTTATCATGTAAATTTAGTTCCTTTATTAGATCAATAAATGAATTACGTACTTACTTACTTACTGACGTAAATATTGTTGCGCCTGGTGGTAGGCGTTGGCAAGATAAGTGTTGGCGTGGCCGTCGACGAGCCGATGAACAGATCAACGTCGATCGGTCTCACGCGTTAGCTTCTTCAAAAAGGAACAGAGGAAGTCCCAAGGATACCTTCATCACAGCACATGCGTGGACTGATGAGGGTTTTGGGTGTGGTCCCAACAATAAAACCAGTGACCCAAAGAAAGAAGGAATTTGTGTCGGAATGTGCTGCCTGCAGACTAAAATTACATTTATTTGGTAGCAAGTAATGTGGACATCATAAAAAAAAAGGAACGTGTATGTCCAGGTGTATGGGCGGATATCGGCATCCAATTATTCAGGAAAAATCCCAACAATCCGTGTGTAGTAGTATTTAATTTCTACAAAAATCCGATGCACAGCCTGCGCCTGTTGGATAAGATGTTCCTCGGAGCTGTTTCCTAGGGTTGGAGTTCCTAAATACGCAGAGAAAACTAAAAGGTACCACGTCTGCCATGTGGTGTAACTAAATTTAACACATCTCGTAGCAAAGGCATATGTATTTGCTACGAGAAATGTTAAGTTATTATCCTTACCTACTTCCATGCCAATATTGGCTTTCGTATATTGAAGATCCGAATTTCCTTGCAATTGGAATAATCCTCGCCAAAAAGAAGTAATAAAAAAAATGGGCGCAGTACGGCTGCTTATAAATTGACTGTTCTGCGATGGCGTTGTTATCTCGTCGAATAGTTGCTTCAAAATGAAGTCCACATTCTAATTTCTCGTTTTCTTTTCTGTTTTCTAGGTAGCCAACGCCCTAATTTCCAGTCTCACTTCCTCTTTTCCAATACTCGTTCCATTACAAGTAGCACGATAGATGGAGAGGAGTAGCGGGTCTTTATGGGAAGTGCTCACAGTACTACTCCGGCAAATGTGACTTCATTAGTCATTAGGTATGTCAGAAGGAACATATAAGTGGATTTTCTTTTAGATTGAAATATCGGATGAGTCGAATGTCACAACTCTGCATTCGCATAAAACATTACGATGCGAGATTTTATTCGCAAAAATGTCATTCGCTACAATTCCCTTTGAGGCGTAATAGACATTAGTCTAGCATAACATCAACTAAGACAATAAGCAACATTGAACGTGAATATAATCGTACGGTTGGACTAGTTCGGTTGGTCAGATGGGGTCAACATTTTCTTGACAATCTACTTTATTCCACACAATTTTTGCTCACTAGACCTACTGTCTGACAGCTATTAATCGGCAATTAGCTGGCCTGTCATTTTCTATGTAGCGGATGCCTATATTTTGACTTTTTCCTATTAGTGTGATCGCCACACTTATGGCGTCCGTGTGAATGAGGTGTAGTTTTTGCCTAGTGAGTAGTTGGTTAATCGTCACTTTTCTGCACTTCCAATGCAATAGTGGAATGGACAAGTCTTGGAAAGACGATTGAAATTTGGAAGTCGAGTGGACTCCGTCCTGGAAGAGGATTTCGTTGTCGAAGTGGATTCCGTTTGTGGAATCCTTCGTTGGTGGATTGTATTGGGTGCGTTCAGCACTGTGTGGGTAACCGTGAGGTTTCTCTGGTAGATGGCACCAGTGGCAAATATTACTTGCAAGTAAATGGCGAGAAAGTTTTCCCTACAAAGCTTGGAATTTCGACTAAGCCTGCTTAGTCTAACTTCCAAGAAAAAGGAGAACTTCTCACAACTAAGTTCTTACGTCTGGAACCTTCTTACTCTTCGTATCATAATGACACTGCGACTCTTTTACGTCTAGTCGGTCGAAGAAAAAAAAAATGTTATGGGGTGTGTACTATGATGACACGCCATAGCTTGGACATTCTGTTGAGTATCTGAAAATATAATGAAATCAAGAAAATAGACCAAGAGTCTCAGGCACAGCTGAGAGCCGGGCATCAGATCGAATTTCAGATAAAGAATCTTATTTCCTTAAGTACTGTTAGGTACTTGAATGTAACATCAGAAAAAATGTTTAAGTTTTCCTCGGTTGGGATCGCGGGAGAGAAAAAAAAATTTCAAAGTATAAACCAGGAGATGGTTGGGGTGCAAGTGCTTTACCTCTTTAAATCTTTAGTGTGACAGGTTAACTTATGGCCTCTCCTTTCTTCGACTTCGTACAAATTCTAACCCATTAATTGGCTTACTCAAACTTTAATAAACTTAGGACACAACTTCGCGCTCAGATGCTTAGTTGCGTCGCTTAGTACCTGGTTTCTTTTGTTAATTTTTTCACCTACTCTGAACATCTCTTTCCTACTACGAAGATTGTAATTCTTCTCGTAGGCTTCGTGAGTTCTAATTAATGCTTGCTTCAGGTACGAGTGAACGATGTTCATCTTGGCGACTTTAGGAAGCCAATCTATCTCCGAACAGTTCAGTCCACCCAACTCTCTCAAAAGACGATAATCTGCCCCATGCTCTATCATGCGTTGCCCGAATAAGGCTTAGTATGGGGACATCGATAGGGTTGAATGCACTGTCGTGCGCAAGGTACTACTGATCGAAGACTGATGGGCATCCCAATCCGTCTATTGAGGATTGACGTACGACCTAATGTCCGCCAAGATTGAACGGTTCACTCGTTCACTTGCATTTGACTGGGGAGCATACACTGCCGTCCGGTAGTGTTTGACCCTGAAACCATCTAAGAATTTCTGGAACTCCTTACCAACAAATTGAGTGCCGTTGTCAGAGAGAAGACTCTCGGGCACTCCGTAAATCAAGAATACTTCGTCCTTTAGGAATTTGACCACGCTCGCGGCTGTTGCCTTGCGCAGTGGTTTGATGAAGACAAATTTGGTTAACTGATCTAACACGATCACGATGTAAACATTACCAGATTTTGACCTAGGATACGGCCCCAGAAAGTCAACATACAAATGTTGAAATGGCATTTCCACCTCGAAACTGTTTCCCATCTCTGCTCGTAATGTCATGTTAGCTGCCTTACTGGTCTGCACGTTTCACACCGGTCTATGTACAGTTTGACCTGAGTGAACATTCCTGGCCAGTAGAATCTGTCTCTTAACCGATAGATTGTCTTCACCACCCCACCATGCGAAGCACGCGGCGAATTGTGAGCCAATGAGATCAGAGATTCCGTCATCTCTGAGGGGACCCACAACTTCCAAGTTAGATCGTCGGCCAAGGGATTACCAACCGCATGTTTAGTGCGCTTGTATATGTACCCTTCCGACACTTTGAGGTCAGGTAAACGCTTCTGTTCCTTCCTGATATGACTGATGATATCGAGATAACCTTCTGACTTAAAGAACGGATCCCCAAGGTCAATGTGGAGTACCTCTGAGGTTCCGATCTGTGGTAGACATGAAAGGAAGGCTGACACTGTCAACTCATCGACTTCATATGGTCTTGATAGAGCGTCTGGCACGACATTTAATGTACCCTCTCTATGCTCTTCCACAAAATCTAAGCCCTGGAGACGCATACTCCACCTCGTTTATCTTCCGGTTGGA
The DNA here is from genome assembly GCA_916050605.2 of Platycheirus albimanus. Lineage (NCBI taxonomy): Eukaryota > Metazoa > Arthropoda > Insecta > Diptera > Syrphidae > Platycheirus > Platycheirus albimanus. The sequence continues at coordinate 184,832,887 of OU696696.1, forward strand.
CCTTTCATAGTCATCAGCCATTTCAGGCTGGAATGGTCCGTAATGACGCGAAAATGGTATCCCTCAACGTACGATCTGAACTGTTAGACCTTCAAAAGCTGCTAAGCACTCGCGCTCCGTCACCGAATAGTTTCTCTGTGAAGCATTCAGTTTCCGGGAGAAGTAGTATATAGGCTGCTCCACCCCGAATTCGTCCCGCTGACAGAAAACACATCCGATGTCAGTCGCGGATGCGTCGCAGAGAATGATGAGTTCTTTGGAGAAGTCTGGATTGACCAATACAGGTGCTGAAGTCAAAGCTTGTTTGATCTGCAGGAATGCTTCAATAGCTTCTGGACTTAGCTTGAAGACTATTCCCTTTTCATTGTATCGGTCAAGGGTGCAGCTAGGGTGCTGAAATCCTTAACAAATCGTCGATACCAACCTGCCATACCGAGAAATCGGCGAACTTGGCGAGTTGTGGTTTGTAACGGGAAGTTAGTGATTGCTGTGATCTTATCTGGATCAGCTTTCAGACAACCCTGACCGACCTTATAACCGAGATAGTGAAGCTCGTTAAAACAAAACTTCGACTTCTCGACATTTATCGTCAGTCCTGCATTAGCCAAGCACTTTCCGACTATCTCCTGAGTCTCTAGGTGTTCGTCGAAATCCTTCGACACAACCAATAGATCGTCCAAGTATACGAAAACATGATCTCGTAATCCCGATGGGATAACACGACTCATAAAGTAGCTAAGACTTTGTGCCGCATTACATAGAACGAAGGGCATGACCTTAAATTGGTACAGGATGAGAATAAGCTTTTACGTGAACACCTGACATTTAAGTCTTAATTTCACGGCGAGCCTACTCGCATAAGAGTCCAATTGGGCTTAGACCAGGGCCCTAAGATCTACCCTAAGGTACAATCTTAGTACCAATTTTATGGAACATGTTGAGGCATGTCCACACTCCTTGGTAAGGGGCGAGGTCTATCTAACACCTCTTGCATTCATAGGGCCTTAGATGGTAAACAGAACCCTAAGAATGCCATATGTTTCGGCATTCGGAGCAACCACAACCACCACGATACTCCCACAAGGGGGCCTACCTCATAGATAGTCTCCCAGGTGACTCGGCCACCCGGGTGGGCACTATCTCCCATGGTACCAGAATATAGCTTCCGGTGGAGCTTCGCAACCATAAGTTCACTTCCAGATGAGCACCATCAATACTCAGGGCCTGGCAGCCTTAAGATATGTACATTCAACCACTTGCCAAGGCAGAAGCAAGTGGCCAAATATACACATCTATACACACACAAAACACTCAATCAATCCAACACATCATTCAACATGGCGTTCCCTAGTTAGAGCGGACATAGTTCCAATCAACCAGCCTCTCATGCAACTGGAAGATCAGAAGAAGCCCACTACATCGCCAGGTAACACCAACCAAAAAACAACTTTTCAAACCCATGGGTGAGTCTAATTGCCCAATCTCTCAGCCCGGCCAAAAGATCGGGGTCAGACACCCCACTTCCTCTTTAGGGAAGTCTAGTTGCCCGTACTCTACAGAGAACAGGGCTAGGCTTCCCAACCTCCTTACATTCACACATGTGGTTATAGACAGGTAGTGAGCCTGAACCAACCACCTTTTCCGCATACTTTCGTTACACAGTAAGAAGGGAGGTTACAAAACCCCCTCACGCATACTCTTGTAACACGTTACAGTTTCGTCAGAACAAGCACACCTACCATCGCACCACGCCTCAAAAACCGGGAAAGTCTAATTGCCCTTATCTCAGCTCGGCCAAGAGTTTGGGGTTAGACAATCCCATCCTCATTTCAACTCAAAAACAACATATCACACATCTCGCAACAAACTCAATTCACACATGTGGCTATACATAGCCAGTGTGAGCCTGAACCAACCACCTTTTCCGCATACTTTCGTAACACAGTAAGAAGGGGGAGGCGCAAAACCTTCTCACGCATACTCTTGAACAAGCCACACCAGCCGTCTACCACGCCTACCGAAAAAGTCAAACTGCCCGTTCTGTCAGCTCGGCCAAAAGATCGGGGTCAGACAATTCCGTCCTTAACAACATTTCAACTCAAAAATCACAACATTCTTTCAACTAAAAACACGGCACCAGTGTGCCTCCTATGGGTTGTTTTAGTTATCTGAACTCTCAGCTGGGCGTTACCAAGAGATCAGACGTAAGCCCCCCCACCACGACAAGGTACAACCCAGGGGGGGCTTAAATTGGTACAGTGGTCGGCCAGGTACCGTAAAAGCGGTCTTCTCAATCGAACTTTGCTCCAGCGGTATCTGCCAAAACGCATCCTTCAGGTGCACGCTAGAAATATAGCACGTCTCTGTCAGACGTGCCTCTATATGCGCAATCGGACGAGCATCTTTCTTTGTTACGGAGTTCACCTTCCGAAAGTCCAGACACAATCGGTTCTTACCAGGTTGGCGAACAAGCACCACTGGGGAACTCCATGCGCTGGAACTTTCCTCGATGACTCCTAACGAAAGCGTGCGGTCCAACTCCGCATACATAAGAGTTTGTATCGCCGGAGAAACGGGATAGAACCTTTGCTTTATTGGTACGGCATCACCCGTATCTATGTAATGCTGCACTAGGTTCGTTTTCCCGAGCCCATTGACTGCGAAAGAAGGAAATCTACGAACAACAGCTTCTAGTCGATTAGACTCTTCATCATTAAACTTGATCTGGTTGGTGGGTTTCTCATCTGGCCCACCAGTCGTAATTCCAGAAAGACCCGCAATTATATGAGGTGCGATCTGGAATTTTTTCCAAAAGTCGACGCCTAGATATAAACGTTGGCTTAACGATTGCACAATATAAAGATCGATGTCTTTCGTCACACTTTTATATTGGATCGCTGTAGTGATCACTCCCACTATGGATTGTTTTTGTCCATCGGCCGTGGACACGGTAGTCTCTACCTTCCTTACCGTAACATTTTTATTCTTCAAATAGGGAAGTATGTCGGTGCCTAAGCAACTAATACTTGCCCCTGAATCTAGAAAACCTAGGAAATTATCTCCGAATAGACCAACCGTCACATAAGGACGTGGGTCATTTGATTCCTTGCCTATGGTTGCTGAAGCTATCTTACGGTAAGTAGTCCGCTTCTGATGGAAGCGCTCCCTTATCCGTCGTATCCTTTTGGACAATTCTGGGAAAGTGACAAATCTTTTACGCACTTCGGTATAATTGCGTAACCTTTCATGAAAAGGTTTACGGTATAAAGGTTCTGTTAAATTATTCTTAAAATTCAAATTTGTATCTGGTTCTTCATTCAAAATCGGGATTGTTCTACAATCATTCTTATTCTTGTTCGGTAATTCATTATTATTCTTAATCGGTTTCAAAATTGTAATCTTCGGAAGTTCAAGAGGCGTTGTCGGCTTAGACACTTGAACTCCGGGTAAGTCTAATACATCAAGTCTCAGGGAATTGGCATATTTTTGCCGCTCCATTGAGAAGTCTCAATCCCAGTACGAAACAACGCGTCTTCTGACATTCGTTTTAATAATTTCAATAAACTCCCACCCGGACGTGGAGTCCGCATCTTCGAGTTAATACTGAGGATTGTGTCGTAAAAGTCATTAAATGACTCGCCATTCTTCATTTTTCGATCCGATAGTTTTCGGAAGATTTCCATGTCGATTTCTAGACTGCGGTACTGTTCTACCAAAGCAGTTTTTAATGAAACCCACGAAGTGCGCTTATTGCTTTTTAAGTACATCCAATACCATGCCTCAACAGAACCGGAAACGAAGTGTTAAAAGTTCCTCACTATCTCGTCCCATGGCACGTTGTTGCTGTATCGAATGCATTCGAGACGGAACAAGAAATCGTCAACTGACATGTTCTTGCCGTCCCCACTTATGGTACAGTCCCCACTTATGGTACTGAGGTGTCCTGTTAGAGGATGTCGCATTTGAGGGCGCTCTTCTCTGAGGAGACGAAGTTGGCTGTGAATCGTTAAAATTGAACGCATTCATCCGGGTTAGATAATCGCCCACATTCGCACCTCGAGTCATCTGTGCTGGATTGATATATAGCGAAGCTCGATTGGCTCCAGGTAGATATGTGGGCGTCAACAGAGCGGCTTAATCGTCATATGTTGGCAAAGGATCAGTAAGGTTTCTTCTCGCTCCTGTAGCTCCTGTAGGAACGTTAACAGTAACTACGCGTGCAGCGTCTGTACTATTAGCATTCTTACTGGTAATACTGCGAGAGGTCATAGCTTGTGGTTGAGTTGAAGGTTGAGCAGCAGCAGGTGGAAGGGGGTTTTGAGGATAACCTCGAATAAGATTGGCGACTTGTTCTAAAAGATAGGTTTGGCTTTGAGCCAATTACTCTGTATTGAACCTTCTTTCGTCGCAACAATGTGTTTCTATAGAAGCTGAAACTATGTCTTGTATAAATGCTGAATGATCATATGCGTCATTATGACGTTGTGCTTCCTCTGCGCTCAAATCTTCATAGTCGGCAGGGGCGATCCCTGTGTCACTTCCCGTTCAATCAAAGCCACCCTCAGACTGGTCACCTTCTTCCGGACCATCTTGAGCGGGCTCTCCACCGTAATTTGGTTTCAGTGGCATAATAATGACGTCACGTAGATTCGGGTTATATAAACTCTGGGTAATTGTCTTCCGGTTTTTGCCACTCATTAATCTGAGATAACTAGGCAGACTATAATTGGAAATCCGGTAAAATAAAAAAAAAATCAAGTAGACCGTGAGAAATCCCTTGAACGGGTTCTACTCTAGTAAAGAAATTGGTAAATGTCAAACAAAAATTGGAAGCCAGAAAAATTTAAATATACCGTGAGCAAAAACCTCCAACGGATATTTGTCAATAAGGTAATTCAATAAAAGTGATATAAGTCTTAAAGTGCTTAATAATAAATGTAAATATATATATCGTCTATTAAAGACACTACTTCAAAATATTTTCAAAACCTCAGAAAAAAAATTCGAATATCTAATTATGTATTCTTGATATTTATGCTTACGTCTGTCTATGAAATTCAATACTGGGTATTAGAACTTAAGTTATACTCAAAATCTTAATTGGTACACAATAATCTAAACTTCAGAAATCTATACTATACTCAATAACGGTGGGCTCTATCCCGAAAAGACTAAATGCGGGCTCTATCCCAATAACTATTAACTGTAAACGGGCTCTATCCCAAAAATACTAAAAACGGGCACTATCCCAACTTACACGACAATCAAGAAGTTACGTCCCAACTTGATTGACGGAATACTTAACTAGATACCTTGGAAACTATATTGTTTTCCAACTATCTCAAATTCAAAATTTAAACTGAACTAAGTGTATCTCAAAAAAAACTTAATATATAAACTGGTGTCTCATAAAAGATTCGGGAGAGGGTAACCCTCCCTTCCTTGGAACAAGGTGTGTATGTTTCGGTTCTGCAACATAACCGACTCAAAAAAAAAAAAAAAAAAAAACAAAAAAAATTAGTGTGTGTAGACTTGATAAACTTTACGGCGTTCTGATTGTAAGAGATAAGACAATTTCCTCCAATCAAAAGGTTGTTCAGGTATGTGAAAATGACATTACGCTACTGCTGACGTACATCGGGTATAAAAACACCAACTACCGGTTAGCGCTTCATGTCCCATCACACAACATCACTATCTGAATACTGATGAATATCAAAAATGACTGACATCTTCAAAACAATCATCTGGGTAGTTTAATAATTAAAAGAAATTAATTGATTTGTTGTTGAAACAATTTGGGTCACGCTTGAGTGAACGACCAGCTTCTGCAGCTGACGTGCATCGGGCAAAAATGCTCCAACCACCGGTCAGAAGACCTGCTCATTCTGCTTTTATGCGACCGGAATCTCAGACATCACCCTTAGGACCTTATCAACACCTCAGCTACTGACGATCAAGCAAAACTACTGCTCAATCCGGAGAGAGATCGAAGACAAACCTATGTGACAAGAGGTAGAGGAAAAGAGGGTAGACCTAATGCAACAGCTGACTCAGGAAAGACTTCACTAAATCACTGGACAAAATAGTGCCTACACCTCCATCTTAGAAACCTGATCAACAAACAAATATTAACTTTACCTCAAAAACTGAGAAATTTCAAGAAAAATTCTCAAAAATCTTAACTTCCTTCTACGTCACTCTGAATCGACCTTTAAACAATTCTTATCTTAACTTCTTTAACCAATTGGGGCCCCACGTTGGGCGCCATCTGTAACGTAAATTATAAGAAATTATGTAAAGAAATAATTATGTAAAAATTAATGAATATCGAAATCGAAACCCATTTACAAAAATACAGAAGTCGAAGCAAGAAGAGACAAACACCTAAACCTCCTTGATACCCATACCAAAGCACAGCATCTCCATCGTCAGCCAACCGCGTATCTGAGTTTACAGCACCTCTCAAAAAGACATACTTACACTTAGCAAACACGGCTTCCTGCTCTTCTTACTTCTCCCCCACCTTCCTTCTTTCATATTTCCTATCCATTGTAACGATGAAGTAAGAAAAATAATTTATTTATCATTCATCTCTTTTTGATTATAATATTATATTACTGCATAATATTCAATTCATCAAAAAGAATAATAAATAAATTATTAAAAATATTTAATGATTTGAATTATAACCAGAAACGAGCAGAAATATCATCACAAACATTCCTCTCACTCGTTCCTACATAACTCGATCATCGCATCTTCATCACAGCTCACACGCATCACGGTCGCACTCCACTGACAGCTCACACATTCCACCTAACATCTATACTCAGCAGGTCCAGGAATAATGTGCCATCTCTCAGCTTTGCACCACCATAATGCGTGCAATTGTTTAAAAAGGTTTGGTACACGTAGGTGTTCTAAAATACAAAATCACCAACACAAATTTAAACGAAACGAAACAAACCCAAACCAAATCATTCTCATATTAGCTAACTGTAACTCAAATAACCAGAACTCGGAAGCTGAATTGTCAACTCTTCCGACAATCAAACTCAAACTCAATATACCAAGTCACAAACTACCGCTAATCAGAACTAAACTCAAACGGGATGTGTACCATTCACAACCTTAGGGATGAATTACAAACAACTACCAACCATTATGCCTATCCTAGCCGATGTTACTCGCCTTCCCTAGAAAATGTTCAGGGTTACCAGTGGTTAAGCCATATGAATTCTTCCTTCGAGATGAAAATGTTTCCTTCTGCCGCCAAGGCTATTATGACTTTTAGCACCAGAGGTACAATTACCCTCTGGCACGTCCAAGCCATAAACGCCTCGACGGTGCCTACTCTTCCACAGTCGCATCGATCCGTTGTGGGGTGCCATCGTTTACGCTCGCCGGGTGGGGAGTGGTCCTTGCTACAGGAAGATAGGCTTGTGTTACATTGTTTAATAACGGATCTACGGCCAGGGTGATATTGACCTTGGGGGCTATTTTAGTTGAGCTGGGGCCCGAAGTATGCAGAGAGCTATAGTAAGGTTTAAATATTGGATAGTTGGATCATTCACTTCAGACTTGAACTGAATGTATGTATGAAGCTGTTTTAGAATTTTAACCAAGGAAAAAGAAGAGTGGGGGCCATAGGTGGTCGTGGCCCCTGAGTATGTATAAAAGCAAAGAAAAAGGTTCTGTGGGATCTACTGTCACTCAAGAAAATCTGTTAAAAGCGTAGAACCCAGAACGGAGGGGGAGGGAACAAGGTGTTGACGTCCCTCAAGCCTTCTATACCCACCCATGAACAAGATATGGAAAGATCCATATCCGTTCCTGCGGATTCGCATTGGCTTATAAAAATGTTCGCGAATCCCCCAAAATTAAACAAAACGTAAGGGAAACTCCTTAAATCATGCTAACCGACGTTACTATACTAAACTCATAACTCAAAACTCATAACTCAGAACTCAAAAACTCAAAACTCAAAACTCGAAACTCAAACCCACAAAGTTCACTGTACGAGAAATTGGACTACCATGTCCGCTGCTGTGCTTCGGCTCCTGCCGACTCTCCATAGACCTGAAACCTTACAAACTCATAACGATGCTTGATGCATCACCAATAACGAAAAATAACTCACAGGGATCATTCATATCCCTCAACTAATCACGAATAATAACACATAAAATTTTCGGAAATCGTTATAAAAATGCTTTAATTATCAGAAATAAACTTACTCAAATCTTGTTATATATCTTAAAATTATCTTAAATTATATCTAAATCTTTAAATTCCTATCGACACCAGTAATAAATCTTTAATGTTCAACACTAAATAAAATTTAAATGTGATATCTACACCAAAAAAAATATTACGTTTATTACTCCCAAATGTGTGTCTCTGTTCTTGACACTCGGGTAATCATATAAATCTTAAATCACCAAAAAAGAAATTTTGAATCTGTAATCTTTTCGTTTAAAGTTGATCGTATTCCCGGACGTATATTCTTTCAAAAAACTCTCAGATAACACTTGAAAACTCTCAAGCGGAGTATGCTACTTTTATCCCAAATCTGATTCAGGATAAATATCGTTGTACACAGTAAAAATTCAAAAAAAAGTAAACGACTGTTCAGGAATATTACTACTGAACTCAGTCTCGCTTGTTCTTGATGATGTTTGAAATTCTTCTTGATCGTATGCAACGTAATCTTTACGTATGTATTTCACAATAAAAAAAAACTACTCTCTGATTTTTACTTTACTACACTTTCATCAACAAATGTTCAGTCAATATTGATATATATAAATGCAATATATAATAAATAGGAACGAACTCACCCAAAACTTTGCTGCTGAAGTGCACTCCGACAAGTAAAGCTGGAACTGCGTTTCTGTTGCTCGACGATAGAAAAATAATATATATATCTTTTTGACGTGATTTGATGATGTATGTTCTTTTAAATGTTCACTGACTCTACGTTACTGAGCCTTACTGGCTTTTCAAAAATCAATTAAGGTTAAAAGTATACCGTTTTACTGTTTCAAAAACTTCAAACTGAACTATGGTAAAGTCCAGTACCGTGAATTACGTTACACTTTAATTTCACTGAATAATTTTGCTCTGTGTGTTTCTGATGTGTTTGCTTTTCTCGTCCCTTGGTGTCTCTTTATAATCTCTCAAAATCGCAATTGCCTTAACTCGTCTGCATTGTTAGACCATTGACTTGCTTTGCTTTATCTTGTTATGAACTTATGCTCACAAAAACCTGGAACTGGTAAATCTGCTTAGCGAAAAACTAACCGTTAGCTAGTACACCCTGTCTATAGAAAAATTCTAAAATTATCAAACTCTACTTGAGATTATCTACTATCTATAAACGTATATTATAAGGAATCTACAATACTTATCGATAGATAATAAGACACATAAGCTATATCGATGATGTTGATGACGATGACGCTGGTAGGTTGCTCTGGACGATGGAATGCTGGTCTGGGCTAAGCGCCGCTACTTAGCCTGCTCCAGAAATTTCACTGATAGAGCAGAATGAAGGTGCCGTTGCAAATATGTTCCGCATATGCTGAGGTGTTGTACGTTCAAGGCACGTGCTTTAACAAAGGCACGTGATCCAACACGCTGAACGTATCGGTCGTATAAAACCGTAGTCATACGATGAAATCTGTGGTCTGATGCAGAAAAGCTTGTGCGCTTCCCTTATCCGTGGATGATAGGTAAGAAGATGAAAAGAAACCGATGTTGTATGAAGCTTTTTATTCAAAGGTCAGTTTGATGGAACACGTTTGAAATTCAGCAAAGAAATAAAGACACAAAATATGAATAAATGTTTCGGCGTGTCTCATGAAAATGGTCAATCTAGAAAAAGGGGGATAAAGAAAATTTTTATTACTCCTAGCAAATGGCACTGCCTTTTTCATTTGTCTTGCACCATACCTTTTTATTACGCAATACCACACATGCGAGGAAACTTCATTTCTTAAAAAAAAAACTTGATATGTGGAATTCCCTCGACCGCATCGATAGGAACTTCTTCGCAAATGTCGACAAATTTTTCTGCTGTTGTTGCTGCAAATTTAGTAGGGCTGCAGATTGGAGGTTGTGGCTACCATGTGGCGATGACGCCTTTGGTTTGGTTGACCACGTCCAGGGGCACGCCGGAATTTATTTGTCAGAAATTGGTCACAAATTGGATTTCTTGCTGCTTCTCATCTACCTAAATCAGATGAATGGTGGCTTTAATAGAAATTTCTATTATAATTTGGCGTTCAGCCACGAGAACATGAAATGTTCCAAAAAAAAAAATGTTCTAATTGGTAGAAATTAGTGCACTCACCTTTGGAAGTAATCCATATGGGGATATGTTGCTGGCGTCACCAAGAAGAGGGTGGATCCGATGTGTTTCGTGTGGCTGGTCGACGGAAAAGAATTTGTCGCATCCGCCGCCAGTCACAGGAAACTTCGGGAATTCTTTTCTTTGTAGCAATTTTCAATTGCTCACAAAGAATTTATTTTGGGTGGGGCGGCCGGCCATGTTGGCTTATTGCTTAATTTTGCAAAAACCAGACAGGTGAAGTTGGCACTAGTTGGGATGGCAAAAACCACAATTAGGGTGCGCTCCAAAAATATCTTTGGTAGGTAAGGTAGTGCATGTATTTACTCGTTTGCTACAAACGTAAGGTAAATGCGTGTCAATCATTTTAATATTATGGTGAGCTAGAGATGGGTGCAAAAATAAGTTTTATTTCTGCATAGAACAAAATTAGTAAAGATTATTTATGACCTTCTGATATTATTTCCGTGCAGGACTTTATGTTATTGGTGACAGGTAAGTAATTTGCTTACAGAAAATACATAATGGATGGTGGTTGAGGATTTACGACATTTTTTGGCATGTAAATTCATGTCGATATTCCTATTGATTTTTGGGCATAGAATTTACTTGCCTCTTTTGCCATGCAATTCGTAGAGTAGGTGGTGAAAATTTTTTTGCGAGTCGATTTGGGTGAAGAAGATGGTGCGCATAAATTATTTTTCATTACAAAGCTTGTTCATTTACGATCAGTTCTCCACTGGTTTCAACGAACAAGAAGCTGAAAAATGCTATGTGAAAAGAAGACTATGGGATTTGGTAGTTACGTCTGATGGATTTGGATGAGCCTACTTACCCACCCCTGGAGTCTCATGCACAGCTGACGCCAGGCTTACTTACTCCTACTTGGGTATATATATACAAAAAATCTAGGTGTATCACAGAAAAAGAAAACTGGGCTTTTATCTCTTCAGGTCTTTAGTATGAGCTGTGGATATGTGACCTTTGCTTTCAATTACTTCGTAAAGATTATTACCTTTTACCTTGAGAATTTCTACCTTTATAAATTTAGGGCTGAGCTTTGCATTGAAATGTTTCGTTGCATCGCTCAACACCATATTTCTTTTATAAACTGATTCACCTACGTTGAAGGAGATTTGTCTACTACGGAGGTTGTAGGTGTGTTCATATTTCTCATGTGTGTTTTCTAGGGTAGTTTTCAAATAGTTGTGTAGGATGTTCATCTTAGCTACTTTCGGCAACCAATTTATTTCCGACTGATTCAGTCCGCCTAATTTTCTGAGAAGTTTATAGTCGTGCCCATGCTCGATCATGCGTTGACCGAAGAGAGCTTCATACGGTGACATGGTCAGAGCGGAATGGATGGTTGTTCTTAGGGCGCTACTTATAGAAGACAAATGGACGTCCCAGTTCGTTTGTTTTGGATCGACATATGACCGAATAGCTGCCAATATCGAGCGATTAACTCTTTCACTCGCATTTGGTTGTGGCGAGTAGGCCGCTGTCTTGATGTGGTTAACGCCAAATGTTTCTAACAATTTTGCAAATTCGTGTCCCACGAACTGAGTTCCGTTGTCGGACATGATGCTCTCAGGAACACCAAACATTAAAAATACTTCTTCTTGTAGAAAACGCACCGCACTTAAAGCATTAGCCTTCCGTAGAGGCTTTATAATGACGAATTTAGTTAATTGGTCCAGAACGATAATAATATATGAATTTCCACTTTTTGACCGAGGATAGGGACCAAGGAAGTCAATGTAGAGATGCTGAAATGGCCTCTCCACAATGAATCCTTGACCCATCTCGGCTCGTAACGTCACGTTAGAAGCTTTGCTAGCTTTGCAAGTTTCGCATCTGTTGATATAAGTTTTAACCTGTGTATACATGTTGGGCCAATAAAATTTCTCAACCGATAGAGTGTTTTGGTGATCCCTCCATGTGCATCTCGTGGTGGATTGTGCGCGAGGGTTATCAGTTAATCGGTCATCACTGACGGCACCCAGAGCTTCCAGACTAGGTCATCCTGTAGGGGATTGCCCACTACATGACTCGTCTGCTTGTAGATGAAGCCATCTGAAACTTTGAGCTCGGGTAACCGTTCTTGGTTTGAATTGATGTGGTCGATGAGCTGCTGATATTCGGTAGACTTGAAATGTGGACTATCCAGGTTGATATGGAGGACTTCGGCTGGGTCGACTTGGGTTGAAACTGATGCTAGATACTGGTAATCTATCGACTCGGTTTCGTACACTCTAGAGAGAGCATCTGGTACCACGTTCAGTGTACCCTTGCGGTGTTCAACCACAAAGTCGAAGCCTTGAAGCCTCATACTCCACCTGGCTAGGCTACCAGTTGGATCTTTCAGACTCATCAACCACTTCAAACTAGAGTGATCAGTGATGACTCTGAACCGATAACCTTCCACGTATGCACGGAACTTCTGTATACCTTGGAAGGCGGCGAGGCATTCGCGTTCGGTAACGGAATAGTTCCTCTGCGCAGCGTTTAATTTTTGAGAAAAGTAATAGATGGGGCGTTCAGCTCCGTACTCATCCCGCTGGCAGAGAACACATCCGATACCGGACGCGGATGCATCGCATAGAATTATGAATTCTTTCTCAAAGTCCGGATTCACCAGAATTGGTGCGGAGGTCAGGGCTGACTTGATGTCGGCGAATGCTTTTACAGCTTCTTCGTTGAAGCTGAAGAGTTTTCCTTTCTTTAGGGTGTCGGTTAATGGGGATGCTAGCGTAGAAAAGTCTTTCACGAATCTTCGGTACCATCCCGCCATTCCAAGAAATCGTCGCACTTGACGTTGGGTTGATGGTACCGGAAAGTCTACGATGGCTGCGATTTTCGCTGGATCGGCCTTCAGGCATCCTTGCCCTACCTTATACCCTAAATAGTGGAGCTCGCTAAAACAGAATTTTGATTTCTCAACATTTATTGTCAGACCTGCCTCATTCAAACGGTTGCTAACGATTTTCAGAATTCTAATGTGTTCTTCGAAGGATTTTGAAACGACTAACAGATCGTCCAAATAGACGAAGAATTGTTCTCTGAGGGCTGAAGGAATCACGCGGTTCATCAGGTAGGAAAGAGATTGAGCTGCGTTACAAAGGCCAAATGGCATTACCTTGAACTGATAGAGGGGACGCCCAGGTACTGTAAACGCTGTCTTTTCCCTGGATCCCGCCTCCAACGGAATTTGCCAAAATGCGTCTTTCAGGTCTACACTCGAGATATAATGAGTATCTGAAAGACGCGACAACAGACCCTCGATATGCGCAATTGGGCCCGCATTCTTTTTGGTCACTGAGTTAACTTTTCGGAAGTCGAGACATAGCCTGTTCTTACCCGGTTTCCGAACTAGAACTACCGGTGAACTCCAGGAACTATTACTTTCTTCTATGACTCCCAACTCTAACATGCGCTCCAATTCCGCATACATGAGGGCCTGAATTGCTGGAGACACGGGATAATGCCTTTGTTTAATAGGCATTGCGTCTCCCGTATCTATAACGTGTTCAAGCAAGCTCGTCCTCCCTAGTCCTTTGACGGCAAATGACGGAAATCCATCAATGACTTCCTTCAGCCTCTTTTCTTCAGATAGAGATAGCTTGCATTTATTCTTGTATTCTTCGTTTTCGTAAGGTGACGGACTCACGCTCATTCCGGAGATTATGTGGGGAGCTAACTGGAATTTGCTCCAGAAATCAACTCCGAGATAAAGGCGCTGTGATAAATTAGGAACTAAGTAAAAATCCATAGATTTACTTATTCCTTTATATTGTACGATCGTCGTGATCATTCGAACAATGTCCTGCTTGCTCCCGTGCGCTGTAGAGACTGAGGACGAAACTTTCTTTATGCTGATGTTCTTCGCTTTGAGGAATTCAAGTTTGTTTGTACCGATGCAACTTATACTCGCTCCCGAATCGAGCAAGCCGAGCCATTCGTCTCCGAAGATTTCCACGGTCACGTATGGTCTGGGGTCGCTTGATTTGCTCTTTATTGTAGCTGTTGCGATGTTTCTATAAGTTCTCCTCTTAGCTTGGAATCGTTCTCTTGTATCGCGGATCTTCCTGGACACTGTTGGAATGTTCATGATGCGTTTTCTAGCCTCATAATACTCCCTTAGGCGTGTATGGAAAGACTTCCGCGGTAATTCAACTTTTGTTTTATTGTTCAATTCATCATTATTATCGGTATTTAACTTAGGTTTATTCGAATTCAAAATTGTGATAGGCTTATCAGCTTTCAAAATTTTGATAGGCTTTTCATTAGTATTAGAATTCAAATTGGGGTTTTGGTTACTTATATTATTAGGGGTTTTATAATCTTTACGGGGTTCTTGACTCATTGCTCCGGGTTTTGGAGACCCGAACGAATCCCCCCGGAAGAAAGATTGTTCTGCTGGCGGTTTTCCGAACATTTCGGACAGTTCTGAGTTACATAGTCTGGCAGACCACACTTGTAGCAAAACAAGCCGCTTCTCGGGTTAGTACAGTCTCTATGGATATGACCCACGCCCTTACATTTCCAACAGACGACGTTCGCAGACTCTCTCCTTAATGCTTCAATTTGAGCCGGAGTAGCTACTGCCTGGGAGTCGATTGCTGGTTCTACTTCGCTTACTACACGCTTATGTTGCGTGTTCCAAGTACCAGGTACAAAATTCGGTCGAGCAGACTCTCTTTTATCCATGAATTTCTCTATTGTGCGACAAACGTAAGCCATTTGAGGAAGGCTGCTCGTATTAAACGTAATGAGCAATTCGCCCATACGCCTATTTACGTTATTTTTGATGACGTCTACCATTTCGCTAGATGGCTTGGGAACACGCATTCTCGAATTTAGAATCATTAATGCGTCGTAGAACTCATTAAACGTCTCCCCAGGCAGCTGCTTGCGATCGTTGATTCTCCTCGATAGCTCGCCGTCGGTCTCTAAGCTCCTATATTGTTCCAAAAAAGCTGATTTTAACGTAGTCCAAGGTACGTTAGGATTGTTCTTCAAATACATCCAGTACCACGTTTCCACGGGTCCTGAGACGAAGTGATGGAAGTTGAGAACTATATCGTCCCAGGGGACATTGTAACTACTTCGGATAACTTCTAACCGGAACAAAAAGTCGTCCACTGGTATGTTGCGACCGTCGAAATTGATTCCCCACTTGTGATATAACGGGTATCTGCCTGGGAAATGAGAATTTGACGCGGTTGGTGGCCGTGGAGGCGAATTTGTTACGGAATTATTTTCGTATTGCATCCCATTGACGCGATTAAGGAACGCTTCTAGATCGGCCGCTTGGGCCATATCTACCGGATGCACTATTGGATCACTCGGGTTTCTTGCTTGGTTGGTGTTACTGGAGGTGCCATTTGGTAAGTCAATTCTCTGTGAAACAGATCTTCTGTTTCTCGATAAAATTGGGTTCGTTGGATTCTGAGGTAAGTTGTTTTCCCTACTTCTACTGTTCGAGACTCCAGGAATGTTCAAGTTTGCTCTAAGGGGGTCCGCATTAATAAAATGAGATGCGGTAGATTGAATTGACTCTGCAGGCAGGAAGATGGTCCTAGATTTATTATTTTGGTTTAACGCTGCACGTGAAGTGCTTGCTATTGATTGTCCTTGTGCGTTAGGAACGGCCGTTGAACTGCGCATTAGGTTAGCCATCTTCTCTAAAAGTTCATTCTGGCTCCTTGCGAGTTCTTGTTGGAAGAATCTTCTTTCTTCCTCTAACTGAGAATTTATTGACGCACTTACTACGTCATGGACATAATTCGACCAACCATGCCTGTCTGCAATGAGTACGTTTTGAGGGGGCTCATTCGCCGCATTCCCATCAATTCTTGGGGAGGGTGAATTGTCTCCCAATAAAATATCCATTTCCGCTTGTTCCATCGCCGCATAATGCGGATCTTCATTGTTACCGACTTCGATATCAACATTATCCCCGTTTTCAGCCATGATTCAAGATAATAAAAAAAATAAACTATTGATACTACTTTGGGTTGTTTCAGAATTTGTTCAAGAAAGCTATTTTGTTTCTTAAAGGGTGATTTCAGGGCAGGTGTATAAAAAAAAAGTTACTTATATAATAAAAACTTAAAACTATTACTTTGGGTTTCTTGCTCAATTCGCGACCAAGCTCGGAAACTTCTTCCTTGCTTCCCGCAAATAACCAACTCAAAGGAACTTAATGACTTACTTACTTCACAAAGGAAATGTCTTATTTAATCTACAAACGTCACCAAAAATTCTCAAGCTTAAACCAAAGTTACTTAAACTTGAAAATGCCTAAGCTCAATAATACTTAGTTCTGAAAACACTTATACTCAATAAACTTCCAACTTAACTGTAACCAACTTACTAAATATGTTATGTCTAAACTTACAATCGCTAACTTCAACGATACCTAAACTAAACTTAGAATACTTATGCTTAATCTGAAATACTTGGATTCAAAACGAAAATTCAAAAATCAAATATTTAATTTCAGAAACACTTAAGTTTCAACTTAACTACCAAACCGTACGCCGCAAGGCAAAAATCAGAAGTACTTAAACTTCAACTTAACATATATAATCTTAATCTAAACCAAACCGTACGCCACAAGGCAAAACTTCCAAACAGAAGCACTTAAGCTTCAACCAAACTAAACGTGTTATAACGATCTGCCGGCACGCAGAACCGAACAGCCACCGTTAAACACCCAAACCGTACAGGACTCACAGTCGACAAGCACGTATAACTTGTCAGCCACCGCTATCCCAAAATCAAAAACTAACTAAACTTGACAGTTCTTCGATCGACAGGCACGCAGGACCTATCAGCCACCGTTGAACCAAATACTAACTTCAAATAACTTACGATAACTATACTTAAACTTTACGCCCACTGGCAATACTTAAAATTCTGCATGAACTATATTCAAAACCAAAACTTAACTGAATATATACTAACTTCGAAAAATAACTAACTCAATAAAACTGACTTCAAAACTAACTCAATAATACTTGTATATTATCAAAAAAAAAACTAATCATATAAACGGTCGGAGAGTCGACCATCACCTTCCGCAGCAGCGGGACAGGACCAATGAAACATTTGCCTTCAGCGACATGGTTCACGGAGTCCAAAAAAAAACTTTAAATTTAACTTTAATAAAAAACTCGCTTCTCCCTTGAAGACGACAGACAACTCAAACATGAAGCTTGATCAAGAGAATCTTACCACTGCAACAGACGTGCGCCGAGAAAACGTCATCAGCCACCGGTCAATGCATCAGAATTCTCTTGACTTCACCTACACAAACGAGAAAATCTAAAACTGCAAAAACGAAATTATGAAAGGTGTAAAGAGGGTTTTGAAATCGAAGCGGAGTAATCAAGCCAAACTAGCTGCTTCTGCAACAGACGTACATCAGGAATAACATCACTAATTACCGGTCAAAAGGTTCACTAGGCCAACTCTATACTCCTATTCCATTTTTCTAAGTGTGCGTTTCAGCAACTGACGACTGGACGAACAACTTCAAATCCGGCCCGGACAGAAACGTTCCTTAAAAAAATTGAGGTTCCACCTGAGTGCATTAGCTCATAGCGACAGACGAGGATCACGACTCAGTCACAATAATCCCCCGGACAATGAAATGCTAGGATACACTCTGCGGAATTACTCTAGAATAAACTTCGCGCAAAAACAAATCTGCAAAAAAAATTTTTTGCCTAAAACAACATAATCGCTAATTCTAAACAACTATTCCAAAATTTACTAATCCAAAATCTTACAGGCTCTAAGTCTTCGGGCCCCACGTTGGGCGCCATCTGTAACGATGAAGTAAGAAAAATAATTTATTTATCATTCATCTCTTTTTGATTATAATATTATATTACTGCATAATATTCAATTCATCAAAAAGAATGATAAATAAATTATTAAAAATATTTAATGATTTGAATTATAACCAGAAACGAGCAGAAATATCATCACAAACATTCCTCTCACTCGTTCCTACATAACTCGATCATCGCATCTTCATCACAGCTCACACGCATCACGGTCGCACTCCACTGACAGCTCACACATTCCACCTAACATCTATACTCAGCAGGTCCAGGAATAATGTGCCATCTCTCAGCTTTGCACCACCATAATGCGTGCAATTGTTTAAAAAGGTTTGGTACACGTAGGTGTTCTAATATACCGAATCGCCAACACAAATTTAAACGGAACGAAACAAACCCAAAACAAATCATTCTCATAGTAGCTAACTGTAACTCAAATAACCAGAACTCGGAAGCTGAATTGTCAACTCTCCCGACAATCAAACTCAATATACCAAGTCACAAACTACAGCTAATCAGAACTAAACTCAAACGGGATGTGTACCATTCACAACCTTAGGGAGGAATTACCAACAACTACCAACCATTTGTATGCCTATCCTAGCCGATGTTACTCGCCTTCCCTAGAAAATGTTCAGGGTTACCAGTGGTTAAGCCATATGAATTCTTCCTTCGAGATGAAAATGTTTCCTTCTGCCGCCAAGGCTATTATGACTTTTAGCACCAGAGGTATAATTACCCTCTGGCGCGTTCAAGCCATAAACGCCTCGACGGTGCCTACTCTTCCACAGTCGCATCGATCTGTTGTGGGGTGCCATCGCTTACGCTCGCCGGGTGGGGAGTGGTCCTTGCTACAGGAAGATAGGCTTGTGTTACATTGTTTAATAACGGATCTACGGCCAGGGTGATATTGACCTTGGGGGCTATTTTAGTTGAGCTGGGGCCCGAAGTATGCAGAGAGCTATAGTAAGGTTTAAATATTGGATAGTTGGATCATTCAATGAATGTATGTATGAAGCTGTTTTAGAATTTTAACCAAGGAAAAAGAAGAGTGGGGGCCATAGGTGGTCGTGGCCCCTGAGTATGTATAAAAGCAAAGAAAAAGGTTCTGTGGGATCTACTGTCACTCAAGAAAATCTGTTAAAAGCGTAGAACCCAGAACGGAGGGGGAGGGAACAAGGTGTTGACGTCCCTCAAGCCTTCTATACCCACCCATGAACAAGATATGGAAAGATCCATATCCGTTCCTGCGGATTCGCATTGGCTTATAAAAATGTTCGCGAATCCCCCAAAATTAAACAAAACGTAAGGGAAACTCCTTACCTCATGCTAACCGCCGTTACTATACTAAACTCATAACTCAAAACTCATAACTCAGAACTCAAAAACTCAAAACTCAAAACTCGAAACTCAAACCCACAAAGTTCACTGTACGAGAAATTGGACTACCATGTACGCTGCTGTGCTTCGGCTCCTGCCGACTCTCCATAGACCTGAAACCTTGCAGACTCATAACGATGCTTGATGCATCACCAATAACGAAAAATAACTCACAGAGATCATTCATATCCCTCAACTAATCACGAATAATAACACATAAAATTTTCGGAAATCGTTATAAAAATGCTTTAATTATCAGAAATAAACTTACTCAAATCTTGTTATATATCTTAATATTATCTTAAATTATATCTAAATCTTTAAATTCCTATCGACACCAGTAATAAATCTTTAATGTTCAACACTAAACCAAATTTAAATGTGATATCTACACCAAAAAAAAATATTACGTTTATTACTCCCAAATGTGTGTCTCTGTTCTTGACACTCGGGTAATCATATTAATCTTAAATCACCAAAAAAAAAAATTTTGAATCTGTAATCTTTTCGTTTAAAGTTGATCGTATTCCCGGACGTATATTCTTTCAAAAAACTCTCAGATAACACTTGAAAACTCTCAAGCGGAGTATGCTACTTTTATCCCAAATCTGATTCAGGATAAATATCGTTGTACACAGTAAAAATTCAAAAAAAGTAAACGACTGTTCAGGAATATTACTACTGAACTCAGTCTCGCTTGTTCTTGATGATGTTTGAAATTCTTCTTGATCGTATGCAACGTAATCTTTACGTATGTATTTCACAATAAAAAAAAACTACTCTCTGATTTTTACTTTACTACACTTTCATCAACAAATGTTCAGTCAATATTGATATATATAAATGCAATATATAATAAATAGGAACGAACTCACCCAAAACTTTGCTGCTGAAGTGCACTCCGACAAGTAAAGCTGGAACTGCGTATCTGTTGCTCGATGATAGAAAAATAATATATATATCTTTTTGGCGTGATTTGATGATGTATGTTCTTTTAAATGTTCACTGACTCTACGTTACTGAGCCTTACTGGCTTTTCAAAAATCAATTAAGGTTAAAAGTATACCGTTTTACTGTTTCAAAAACTTCAAACTGAACTATGGTAAAGTCCAGTACCGTGAATTACGTTACACTTTAATTTCACTGAATAATGTTGCTCTGTGTGTTTCTGATGTGTTTGCTTTTCTCGTCCCTTGGTGTCTCTTTATAATCTCTCAAAATTGCAATTGCCTTAACTCGTCTGCATTGTTAGACCATTGACTTGCTTTGCTTTATCTTGTTATGAACTTATGCTCACAAAAACCTGGAACTGCTAAATCTGCTTAACGAAAAACTAACCGTTGGCTAGTACACCCTGTCTATAGAAAAATTCCAAAATTATCAAACTCTACTTGAGATTATCTACTATCTATAAACGTATATTATAAGGAATCTACAATACTTATCGATAGATAATAAGACACATAAGCTATATCGATGATGTTGATGACGATGACGCTGGTAGGTTGCTCTGGACGATGGAATGCTGGTCTGGGCTAAGCGCCGCTACTTAGCCTGCTCCAGAAATTTCACTGATAGAGCAGAATGAAGGTGCCGTTGCAAATATGTTCCGCATATGCTGAGGTGTTGCACATTCAAGGCACGTGCTTTAACAAAGGCACGTGATCCAACACGCTGAACGTATCGGTCGTATAAAACCGTAGTCATACGATGAAATCTGTGGTCTGATGCAGAAAACCTTGTGCGCTTCCCTTATCCGTGGATGATAGGTAAGAAGATGAAAAGAAACCGATGTTGTATGAAGCTTTTTATTCAAAGGTCAGTTTGATGGAACACGTTTGAAATTCAGCAAAGAAATAAAGACACAAAATATGAATAAATGTTTCGGCGTGTCTCATGAAAATGGTCAATCTAGAAAAAGGGGGATAAAGAAAATTTGTATTACTCCTAGCAAATGGCACTGCCTATTTCATTTGTCTCGCACCATACCTTTTTATTACGCAATACCACACATGCGAGGAAGCTTCATTTCTTAAAAAAAAACTTGATATGTGGAATTCCCTCGACCGCATCGATAGGAACTTCCTCGCAAATGTCGAAAAATTTTTCTGCTGTTGTTGCTGCAAATTTAGTAGGGCTGCAGATTGGAGGTTGTGGCTACCATGTGGCGATGACGCCTTTGGTTTGGTTGACCACGTCCAGGGGCACGCTGGAATTTATTTGTCAGAAATTGGTCACAAATTGTATTTCTTGCTGCTTCTCATCTACCTAAATCAGATGAATGGTGGCTTTAATAGAAATTTCTATTATAATTTGGCGTTCAGCCACGAGAACATGAAATGTTCCAAAAAAAAAATGTTCTAATTGGTAGAAATTAGTGCACTCACCTTTGGAAGTAATCCATATGGGGATATGTTGCTGGCGTCACCAAGAAGAGGGTGGATCCGATGTGTTTCGTGTGGCTGGTCGACGGAAAAGAATTTGTCGCATCCGCCGCCAGTCACAGGAAACTTCGGGAATTCTTTTCTTTTCAATTGCTCACAAAGAATTTATTTTGGGTGGGGCGGCCGGCCATGTTGGCTTATTGCTTAATTTTGCAAAAACCAGACAGGTGAAGTTGGCACTAGTTGGGATGGCAAAAACCACAATTAGGGTGCGCTCCAAAAATATCTTTGGTAGGTAAGGTAGTGCATGTATTTACTCGTTTGCTACAAACGTAAGGTAAATGCGTGTCAATCATTTTAATATTATGGTGAGCTAGAGATGGGTGCAAAAATAAGTTTTATTTCTGCATAGAACAAAATTAGTAAAGATTATTTATGACCTTCTGATATTATTTCCGTGCAGGACTTTATGTTATTGGTGACAGGTAAGTAATTTGCTTACAGAAAATACATAATGGATGGTGGTTGAGGATTTACGACTTTTTTTGGCATGTAAATTCATGTCGATATTCCTATTGATTTTTGGGCATAGAATTTACTTGCCTCTTTTGCCATGCAATTCGTAGAGTAGGTGGTGGAAATTTTTTTGCGAGTCGATTTGGGTGAAGAAGATGGTGCGCATAAATTATTTTTCATTACAAAGCTTGTTCGTTTACGATCAGTTCTCAACTGGTTTCAACGAACAAGAAGCTGAAAAATGCTATGTGAAAAGAAGACTATGGGATTTGGTAGTTACGTCTGATGGATTTGGATGAGCCTACTTACCCACCCCTGGAGTCTCATGCACAGCTGACGCCGGGCTTACTTACTCCTACTTGGGTATATATATAAAAAAATCTAGGTGTATCACAGAAAAAGATAACTGGGCTTTTATCTCTTCAGGTCTTTAGTATGAGCTGTGGATATGTGACCTTTGCTATCAATTACTTCGTAAAGATTATTACCTTTTACCTTGAGAATTTCTACCTTTATAAATTTAGGGCTGAGCTTTGCATTGAAATGTTTCGTTGCATCGCTCAACACCATATTTCTTTTATAAACTGATTCGCCTACGTTGAAGGAGATTTGTCTACTACGGAGGTTGTAGGTGTGTTCATATTTCTCATGTGTGTTTTCTAGGGTAGTTTTCAAATAGTTGTGTAGGATGTTCATCTTAGCTACTTTCGGCAACCAATTTATTTCCGACTGATTCAGTCCGCCTAATTTTCTGAGAAGTTTATAGTCGTGCCCATGCTCGATCATGCGTTGACCGAAGAGAGCTTCATACGGTGACATGGTCAGAGCGGAATGGATGGTTGTTCTTAGGGCGCTACTTATAGAAGACAAATGGACGTCCGAGTTCGTTTGTTTTGGATCGACATATGACCGAATAGCTGCCAATATCGAGCGATTAACTCTTTCACTCGCATTTGGTTGTGGCGAGTAGGCCACTGTCTTGATGTGGTTAACGCCAAATGTTTCTAACAATTTTGCAAATTCGTGTCCCACGAACTGAGTTCCGTTGTCGGACATGATGCTCTCAGGAACACCAAACATTAAAAATACTTCTTCTTGTAGAAAACGCACCGCACTTAAAGCATTAGCCTTCCGTAGAGGCTTTATAATGACGAATTTAGTTAATTGGTCCAGAACGATAATAATATATGAATTTCCACTTTTTGACCGAGGATAGGGACCAAGGAAGTCAATGTAGAGATGCTGAAATGGCCTCTCCACAATGAATCCTTGACCCATCTCGGCTCGTAACGTCACGTTAGAAGCTTTGCTAGCCTTGCAAATTTCGCATCTGTTGATATAAGTTTTAACCTGTGTATACATGTTGGGCCAATAAAATTTCTCAACAGATAGAGTGTTTTGGTGATCCCTCCATGTGCATCTCGTGGTGGATTGTGCGCGAGGGTTATCAGTTCATCGGTCATCACTGACGGCACCCAGAGCTTCCAGACTAGGTCATCCTGTAGGGGATTGCCCACTACATGACTCGTCTGCTTGTAGATGAAGCCATCTGAAACTTTGAGCTCGGGTAACCGTTCTTGGTTTGAATTGATGTGGTCGATGAGCTGCTGATATTCGGTAGACTTGAAATGTGGACTATCCAGGTCGATATGGAGGACTTCGGCTGGGTCAACTTGGGTTGAAACTGATGCTAGATACTGGTAATCTATCGACTCGGTTTCGTACACTCTAGAGAGAGCATCTGGTACCACGTTCAGTGTACCCTTGCGGTGTTCAACCACAAAGTCGAAGCCTTGAAGCCTCATACTCCACCTGGCTAGTCTACCAGTTGGATCTTTCAGACTCATCAACCACTTCAAACTAGAGTGATCAGTGATGACTCTGAACCGATAACCTTCCACGTATGCACGGAACTTCTGTATACCTTGGAAGGCGGCGAGGCATTCGCGTTCGGTAACGGAATAGTTCCTCTGCGCAGCGTTTAATTTTTGAGAAAAGTAATAGATGGGGCGTTCAGCTCCGTTCTCATCCCGCTGGCAGAGAACACATCCGATACCGGACGCGGATGCATCGCATAGAATTATGAATTCTTTCTCAAAGTCCGGATTCACCAGAATTGGTGCGGAGGTCAGGGCTGACTTGATGTCGGCGAATGCTTTTACAGCTTCTTCGTTGAAGCTGAAGAGTTTTCCTTTCTTTAGGGTGTCGGTTAATGGGGATGCTAGCGTAGAAAAGTCTTTCACGAATCTTCGGTACCATCCCGCCATTCCAAGAAATCGTCGCACTTGACGTTGGGTTGATGGTACCGGAAAGTCTACGATGGCTGCGATTTTCGCTGGATCGGCCTTCAGGCATCCTTGCCCTACCTTATACCCTAAATAGTGGAGCTCGCTAAAACAGAATTTTGATTTCTCAACATTTATTGTCAGACCTGCCTCATTCAAACGGTTGCTAACGATTTTCAGAATTCTAATGTGTTCTTCGAAGGATTTTGAAACGACTAACAGATCGTCCAAATAGACGAAGAATTGTTCTCTGAGGGCTGAAGGAATCACGCGGTTCATCAGGTAGGAAAGAGATTGAGCTGCGTTACAAAGGCCAAATGGCATTACCTTGAACTGATAGAGGGGACGCCCAGGTACTGTAAACGCTGTCTTTTCCCTGGATCCCGCCTCCAACGGAATTTGCCAAAATGCGTCTTTCAGGTCTACACTCGAGATATAATGAGTATCTGAAAGACGCGACAACAGACCCTCGTTATGCGCAATTGGGCCCGCATTCTTTTTGGTCACTGAGTTAACTTTTCGGAAGTCGAGACATAGCCTGTTCTTACCCGGTTTCCGAACTAGAACTACCGGTGAACTCCAGGAACTATTACTTTCTTCTATGACTCCCAACTCTAACATGCGCTCCAATTCCGCATACATGAGGGCCTGAATTGCTGGAGACACGGGATAATGCCTTTGTTTAATAGGCATTGCGTCTCCCGTATCTATAACGTGTTCAAGCAAGCTCGTCCTCCCTAGTCCTTTGACGGCAAATGACGGAAATCCATCAATGACTTCCTTCAGCCTCTTTTCTTCAGATAGAGATAGCTTGCATTTATTCTTGTATTCTTCGTTTTCGTAAGGTGACGGACTCACGCTCATTCCGGAGATTATGTGGGGAGCTAACTGGAATTTGCTCCAGAAATCAACTCCGAGATAAAGGCGCTGTGATAAATTAGGAACTAAGTAAAAATCCATAGATTTACTTATTCCTTTATATTGTACGATCGTCGTGATCATTCGAACAATGTCCTGCTTGCTCCCGTGCGCTGTAGAGACTGAGGACGAAACTTTCTTTATGCTGATGTTCTTCGCTTTGAGGAATTCAAGTTTGTTTGTACCGATGCAACTTATACTCGCTCCCGAATCGAGCAAGCCGAGCCATTCGTCTCCGAAGATTTCCACGGTCACGTATGGTCTGGGGTCGCTTGATTTGCTCTTTATTGTAGCTGTTGCGATGTTTCTATAAGTTCTCCTCTTAGCTTGGAATCGTTCTCTTGTATCGCGGATCTTCCTGGACACTGTTGGAATGTTCATGATGCGTTTTCTAGCCTCATAATACTCCCTTAGGCGTGTATGGAAAGACTTCCGCGGTAATTCAACTTTTGTTTTATTGTTCAATTCATCATTATTATCGGTATTTAACTTAGGTTTATTCGAATTCAAAATTGTGATAGGCTTATCAGCTTTCAAAATTTTGATAGGCTTTTC
This sequence comes from Platycheirus albimanus, assembly GCA_916050605.2. NCBI lineage: Eukaryota > Metazoa > Arthropoda > Insecta > Diptera > Syrphidae > Platycheirus > Platycheirus albimanus. The sequence goes on from OU696696.1 coordinate 184,859,135, forward strand.
ATTAGTATTAGAATTCAAATTGGGGTTTTGGTTACTTATATTATTAGGGGTTTTATAATCTTTACGGGGTTCTTGACTCATTGCTCCGGGTTTTGGAGACCCGAACGAATCCCCCCGGAAGAAAGATTGTTCTGCTGGCGGTTTTCCGAACATTTCGGACAGTTCTGAGTTACATAGTCTGGCAGACCACACTTGTAGCAAAACAAGCCGCTTCTCGGGTTAGTACAGTCTCTATGGATATGACCCACGCCCTTACATTTCCAACAGACGACGTTCGCAGACTCTCTCCTTAATGCTTCAATTTGAGCCGGAGTAGCTACTGCCTGGGAGTCGATTGCTGGTTCTACTTCGCTTACTACACGCTTATGTTGCGTGTTCCAAGTACCAGGTACAAAATTCGGTCGAGCAGACTCTCTTTTATCCATGAATTTCTCTATTGTGCGACAAACGTAAGCCATTTGAGGAAGGCTGCTCGTATTAAACGTAATGAGCAATTCGCCCATACGCCTATTTACGTTATTTTTGATGACGTCTACCATTTCGCTAGATGGCTTGGGAACACGCATTCTCGAATTTAGAATCATTAATGCGTCGTAGAACTCATTAAACGTCTCCCCAGGCAGCTGCTTGCGATCGTTGATTCTCCTCGATAGCTCGCCGTCGGTCTCTAAGCTCCTATATTGTTCCAAAAAAGCTGATTTTAACGTAGTCCAAGGTACGTTAGGATTGTTCTTCAAATACATCCAGTACCACGTTTCCACGGGTCCTGAGACGAAGTGATGGAAGTTGAGAACTATATCGTCCCAGGGGACATTGTAACTACTTCGGATAACTTCTAACCGGAACAAAAAGTCGTCCACTGGTATGTTGCGACCGTCGAAATTGATTCCCCACTTGTGATATAACGGGTATCTGCCTGGGAAATGAGAATTTGACGCGGTTGGTGGCCGTGGAGGCGAATTTGTTACGGAATTATTTTCGTATTGCATCCCATTGACGCGATTAAGGTGCCATTTGGTAAGTCAATTCTCTGTGAAACAGATCTTCTGTTTCTCGATAAGATTGGGTTCGTTGGATTCTGAGGTAAGTTGTTTTCATTACTTCTACTGTTTGAGACTCCAGGAATGTTCAAGTTTGCTCTAAGGGAGTCCGCATTAATAAAATGAGATGCGGTAGATTGAATTGACTCTGCAGGCAGGAAGATGGTCCTAGATTTATTATTTTGGTTTAACGCTGCACGTGAAGTGCTTGCTATTGATTGTCCTTGTGCGTTAGGAACGGCCGTTGAACTGCGCATTAGGTTAGCCATCTTCTCTAAAAGTTCATTCTGGCTCCTTGCGAGTTCTTGTTGGAAGAATCTTCTTTCTTCCTCTAACTGAGAATTTATTGACGCACTTACTACGTCATGGACATAATTCGACCAACCATGCCTATCTGCAATGAGTACGTTTTGAGGGGGCTCATTCGCCGCATTCCCATCAATTCTTGGGGAGGGTGAATTGTCTCCCAATAAAATATGCATTGCCGCTTGTTCCATCGCCGCATAATGCGGATCTTCATTGTTACCGACTTCGATATCAACATTATCCCCGTTTTCAGCCATGATTCAAGATAATAAAAAAAATAAACTATTGATACTACTTTGGGTTGTTTCAGAATTTGTTCAAGAAAGCTATTTTATTTCTTAAAGGGTGATTTCAGGGTAGGTGTATAAAAAAAAAGTTACTTATATAATAAAAACTTAAAACTATTAAAGTTCTCAAGCTTAAACCAAAGTAACTTAAACTTGAAAATGCCTAAGCTCAATAATACTTAATTCTGAAAATACTTATACTCAATAAACTTCCAACTTAACTGTAACCAACTTACTAAATATGTTATGTCTAAACTTACAATCGCTAACTTCAACGATACCTAAACTAAACTTAGAATACTTATGCTTAATCTGAAATACTTGGATTCAAAACGAAAATTCAAAAATCAAATATTTAATTTCAGAAACACTTAAGTTTCAACTTAACTACCAAACCGTACGCCGCAAGGCAAAAATCAGATGTACTTAAATTCAACTTAACAAATATAATCTTAGTCTAAACCAAACCGTACGCCACAAGGCAAAACTTCCAAACAGAAGCACTTAAGCTTCAACCAAACTAAACGTGTTATAACGATCTGCCGGCACGCAGAACCGAACAGCCACCGTTAAACACCCAAACCGTACAGGACTCACAGTCGACAAGCACGTATAACTTGTCAGCCACCGCTATCCCAAAATCAAAAACTAACTAAACTTGACAGTTCTTCGATCGACAGGCACGCAGGACGTATCAGCCACCGTTGAACAAATACTAACTTCATATAACTAACGATAACTATACTTAAACTTTACGCCCACTGGCAATACTTAAAATTCTGCATGAACTATATTCAGAACCAAAACTTAACTGAATATATACTAACTTCGAAAAATAACTAACTCAATAATACTGACTTCAAAACTAACTCAATAATACTTGTATATTATCAAAAAAAAACTTATCATATAAACGGTCGGAGAGTCGACCATCACCTTCCGCAGCAGCGGGACAGGACCAATGAAACATTCGCCTTCAGCGACATGGTTCACGGAGTCCAAAAAAAAAACTTTAAATTTAACTTTAATGAAAAACTCGCTTCTCCCTTGAAGACGACAGACAACTCAAACATGAAGCTTGATCAAGAGAATCTTACCACTGCAACAGACGTGCGCCGAGAAAACGTCATCAGCCACCGGTCAATGCATCAGAATTCTCTTGACTTCAACTACACAAACGAGAAAATCTAAAACTGCAAAAACGAAATTATGAAAGGTGTAAAGAGGGTTTTGAAATCGAAGCGGAGTAATCAAGCCAAACTAGCTGCTTCTGCAACAGACGTACATCAGGAATAACATCACTAATTACCGGTCAAAAGGTTCACTAGGCCAACTCTATACTCCTATTCCATTTTTCTAAGTGTGCGTTTCAGCAACTGACGACTGGACGAACAACTTCAAATCCGGCCCGGACAGAAACGTTCCTTAAAAAAATTGAGGTTCCACCTGAGTGCATTAGCTCATAGCGACAGACGAGGATCACGACTCAGTCACAATAATCCCCCGGACAATGAAATGCTAGGATACACTCTGCGGAATTACTCTAGAATAAACTTCGCGCAAAAACAAATCTGCAAAAAAAAATTTTTGCCTAAAACAACATAATCGCTAATTCTAAACAACTATTCCAAAATTTACTAATCCAAAATCTTACAGGCTCTAAGTCTTCGGGCCCCACGTTGGGCGCCATCTGTAACGATGAAGTAAGAAAAATAATTTATTTATCATTCATCTCTTTTTGATTATAATATTATATTACTGCATAATATTCAATTCATCAAAAAGAATGATAAATAAATTATTAAAAATATTTAATGATTTGAATTATAACCAGAAACGAGCAGAAATATCATCACAAACATTCCTCTCACTCGTTTCTACATAACTCGATCATCGCATCTTCATCACAGCTCACACGCATCACGGTCGCACTCCACTGACAGCTCACACATTCCACCTAACATCTATACTCAGCAGGTCCAGGAATAATGTGCCATCTCTCAGCTTTGCACCACCATAATGCGTGCAATTGTTTAAAAAGGTTTGGTACACGTAGGTGTTCTAATATACCGAATCGCCAACACAAATTTAAACGGAACGAAACAAACCCAAAACAAATCATTCTCATAGTAGCTAACTGTAACTCAAATAACCAGAACTCGGAAGCTGAATTGTCAACTCTTCCGACAATCAAACTCAAACTCAATATACCAAGTCACAAACTACAGCTAATCAGAACTAAACTCAAACGGGATGTGTACCATTCACAACCTTAGGGAAGAATTACCAACAACTACCAACCATTTATATGCCTATCCTAGCCGATGTTACTCGTCTTCCCTAGAAAATGTTTAGGGTTACCAGTGGTTAAGCCATATGAATTCTTCCTTCGAGATGAAAATGTTTCCTTCTGCCGCCAAGGCTATTATGACTTTTAGCACCAGAGGTATAATTACCCTCTGGCGCGTCCAAGCCATAAACGCCTCGACGGTGCCTACTCTTCCACAGTCGCATCGATCCGTTGTGGGGTGCCATCGCTTACGCTCGCCGGGTGGGGAGTGGTCCTTGCTACAGGAAGATAGGCTTGTGTTACATTGTTTAATAACGGATCTACGGCCAGGGTGATATTGACCTTGGGGGCTATTTTAGTTGAGCTGGGGCCCGAAGTATGCAGAGAGCTATAGTAAGGTTTAAATATTGGATAGTTGGATCATTCAATGAATGTATGTATGAAGCTGTTTTAGAATTTTAACCAAGGAAAAAGAAGAGTGGGGGCCATAGGTGGTCGTGGCCCCTGAGTATGTATAAAAGCAAAGAAAAAGGTTCTGTGGGATCTTCTGTCACTCAAGAAAATCTGTTAAAAGCGTAGAACCCAGAACGGAGGGGGAGGGAACAAGGTGTTGACGTCCCTCAAACCTTCTATACCCACCCATGAACAAGATATGGAAGGATCCATATCCGTTCCTGCGGATTCGCATTGGCTTATAAAAATGTTCGCGAATCCCCCAAAATTAAACAAAACGTAAGGGAAACTCCTTACCTCATGCTAACCGACGTTACTATACTAAACTCATAACTCAAAACTCATAACTCAGAACTCAAAAACTCAAAACTCAAAACTCGAAACTCAAACCCACAAAGTTCACTGTACGAGAAATTGGACTACCATGTCCGCTGCTGTGCTTCGGCTCCTGCCGACTCTCCATAGACCTGAAACCTTACAGACTCATAACGATGCTTGATGCATCACCAATAACGAAAAATAACTCACAGGGATCATTCATATCCCTCAACTAATCACGAATAATAACACATAAAATTTTCGGAAATCGTTATAAAAATGCTTTAATTATCAGAAATAAACTTACTCAAATCTTGTTATATATCTTAATATTATCTTAAATTATATCTAAATCTTTAAATTCCTATCGACACCAGTAATAAATCTTTAATGTTCAACACTAAACCAAATTTAAATGTGATATCTACACCAAAAAAAAATATTACGTTTATTACTCCCAAATGTGTGTCTCTGTTCTTGACACTCGGGTAATCATATAAATCTTAAATCACCAAAAAAAAAAATTTTGAATCTGTAATCTTTTCGTTTAAAGTTGATCGTATTCCCGGACGTATATTCTTTCAAAAAACTCTCAGATAACACTTGAAAACTCTCAAGCGGAGTATGCTACTTTTATCCCAAATCTGATTCAGGATAAATATCGTTGTACACAGTAAAAATTCAAAAAAAAGTAAACGACTGTTCAGGAATATTACTACTGAACTCAGTCTCACTTGTTCTTGATGATGTTTGAAATTCTTCTTGATCGTATGCAACGTAATCTTTACGTATGTTTTTTACAATAAAAAAAAACTACTCTCTGATTTTTACTTTACTACACTTTCATCAACAAATGTTCAGTCAATATTGATATATATAAATGCAATATATAATAAATAGGAACGAACTCACCCAAAACTTTGCTGCTGAAGTGCACTCCGACAAGTAAAGCTGGAACTGCGTATCTGTTGCTCGATGATAGAAAAATAATATATATATCTTTTTGACGTGATTTGATGATGTATGTTCTTTTAAATGTTCACTGACTCTACGTTACTGAGCCTTACTGGCTTTTCAAAAATCAATTAAGGTTAAAAGTATACCGTTTTACTGTTTCAAAAACTTCAAACTGAACTATGGTAAAGTCCAGTACCGTGAATTACGTTACACTTTAATTTCACTGAATAATTTTGCTCTGTGTGTTTCTGATGTGTTTGCTTTTCTCGTCTCTTGGTGTCTCTTTATAATCTCTCAAAATTGCAATTGCCTTAACTCGTCTGCATTGTTAGACCATTGACTTGCTTTGCTTTATCTTGTGATGAACTTATGCTCACAAAAACCTGGAACTGGTAAATCTGCTTAACGAAAAACTAACCGTTGGCTAGTACACCCTGTCTATAGAAAAATTCCAAAATTATCAAACTCTACTTGAGATTATCTACTATCTATAAACGTATATTATAAGGAATCTACAATACTTTTCGATAGATAATAAGACACATAAGCTATATCGATGATGTTGATGACGATGACGCTGGTAGGTTGCTCTGGACGATGGAATGCTGGTCTGGGCTAAGCGCCGCTACTTAGCCTGCTCCAGAAATTTCACTGATAGAGCAGAATGAAGGTGCCTTTGCAAATATGTTCCGCATATGCTGAGGTGTTGTACGTTCAAGGCACGTGCTTTAACAAAGGCACGTGATCCAACACGCTGAACGTATCGGTCGTATAAAACCGTAGTCATACGATGAAATCTGTGGTCTGATGCAGAAAAGCTTGTGCGCTTCCCTTATCCGTGGATGATAGGTAAGAAGATGAAAAGAAACCGATGTTGTATGAAGCTTTTTATTCAAAGGTCAGTTTGATGGAACACGTTTGAAATTCAGCAAAGAAATAAAGACACAAAATATGAATAAATGTTTCGGCGTGTCTCATGAAAATGGTCAATCTAGAAAAAGGGGGATAAAGAAAATTTTTATTACTCCTAGCAAATGGCACTGCCTATTTCATTTGTCTTGCACCATACCTTTTTATTACGCAATACCACACATGCGAGGAAACTTCATTTCTTAAAAAAAAACTTGATATGTGGAATTCCCTCGACCGCATCGATAGGAACTTCCTCGCAAATGTCGAAAAAATTTTCTGCTGTTGTTGCTGCAAATTTAGTAGGGCTGCAGATTGGAGGTTGTGGCTACCATGTGGCGATGACGCCTTTGGTTTGGTTGACCACGTCCAGGGGCACGCCGGAATTTATTTGTCAGAAATTGGTCACAAATTGTATTTCTTGCTGCTTCTCATCTACCTAAATCAGATGAATGGTGGCTTTAATAGAAATTTCTATTATAATTTGGCGTTCAGCCACGAGAACATGAAATGTTCCAAAAAAAAATGTTCTAATTGGTAGAAATTAGTGCACTCACCTTTGGAAGTAATCCATATGAGGATATGTTGCTGGCGTCACCAAGAAGAGGGTGGATCCGATGTGTTTCGTGTGGCTGGTCGACGGAAAAGAATTTGTCGCATCCGCCGCCAGTCACAGGAAACTTCGGGAATTCTTTTCTTTGTAGCAATTTTCAATTGCTCACAAAGAATTTATTTTGGGTGGGGCGGCCGGCCATGTTGGCTTATTGCTTAATTTTGCAAAAACCAGACAGGTGAAGTTGGCACTAGTTGGGATGGCAAAAACCACAATTAGGGTGTGCTCCAAAAATATCTTTGGTAGGTAAGGTAGTGCATGTATTTACTCGTTTGCTACAAACGTAAGGTAAATGCGTGTCAATCATTTTAATATTATGGTGAGCTAGAGATGGGTGCAAAAATAAGTTTTATTTCTGCATAGAACAAAATTAGTAAAGATTATTTATGACCTTCTGATATTATTTCCGTGCAGGACTTTATGTTATTGGTGACAGGTAAGTAATTTGCTTACAGAAAATACATAATGGATGGTGGTTGAGGATTTACGACATTTTTTGTGCGGTTACCAAGGTGTGTTGGCATGTAAATTCATGTCGATATTCCTATTGATTTTTGGGCATAGAATTTACTTGCCACTTTTGCCATGCAATTCGTAGAGTAGGTGGTGGAAATTTTTTTGCGAGTCAATTTGGGTGAAGAAGATGGTGCGCATAAATTATTTTTCATTACACCATCCCTATCACAGAAGCACGAACCATCCAATAGCCTACCATAGGTACTGACTACAAAGCTCCGTAGAACAGCCTAGAGGGTATCTGTTGGTATGCCCGCACCTATCCGCTACAAGTATTCGATGTTCTTCTTGTAGCTCCATTGTAACGTAGCCTAAACCTAAAAACCATGGACCCTACTTAAATCCCACAATCATACCTAGACCTACGATGCTATAATAGAAACCAACCAAAATATTTCCAGAGACTCCACTCCAGGCCGCACATATACATTTAGTTACAGCTACCGATTTCTGCTTCAACGGAACGGATGCAATCCTAAGCCGGCAACGCCCCCTTTCTCGTCAACTGCTTGTTGAGAACAGTCAGTAAGAACGGCATGCGACAACGTAGGATCGTGGTTGATATCGACCGTCGCGGTGGCCGGCAGTACCTTAGCCATGACTAGCTCAGCCAAGCCGTGGGCACTTGCTCCGGGGTCTACTTAACCGGGGTCTAGGCTAATTCACTGTGCACAATTCACTGTGCCCAATTCACTGTGCACAATTCACTGTGTGGACAATTCACTGTGCACAATTCACTGTTGACACAATTCACTGTGGCGCGCAATTCACTGTGGTGGACAATTAACTGTGTGCATTTCATTGTGGTGTACTATTCGCGCGCGCGATTGTAGTAATTTTTTCAGGTATTGAAACAAATTTCAGTTATTGAAACGAACACAACATAAGGAAAATGATCTTCCATTTGATGTACTTGTGTTTCAATGTCTGCTCATCACTATAGAGGTGAAATTTTTTCAACTTTTGCCACAATGAATAACCTCACTACAGTTGTCCACCACTGTAAATTTATTGTCCATAACAGTTAATTGCCCGCCACAGTGAATTATGTACCAAAGTGAATTGTGCACAGTGAAGTGTCCCCACAGTGAATTGTGCACAGTGAGTTCTGCACGGTGAATTGTGCACGGCTTCGGCTTAACCGATGTTACCTCTTTTTTTTTCTGCCGACCGTTGAACCCAAGATGTTCAAGTTCGAATACGAAATGTTGAAATGCTTAAGGGCCCTCATGTTTATTAAAGAAAAGACTTAGAAGATTTGGGCGAAAAGAAAAGTTGATTCATGATCGCACCCCCTAGTGAGTAAGATCGTAGATCGAAAGAGAAGCCTCATGTTTGAACTATTCTACTATCCCACAGAACGCAACACGTAAGTATTTAAACAAAAGCAAACCATAGCAGTTCGTGGTTGCACTGGCATTTCATTAACTTTCTTCCATTCTGCTGCCACGATGATATGCAGGAAGTGGAAGAAGAGGTGTCTAACTTTGAGGGGAGGGAGGATCAAAGGTGTTATGTGATCCCCCTGGTCTCTCAACCCACCCAAAACGATCACAGGAATCATCTCTCCTGATCACGACCTTGGCTGTCCTCGGACCTATGAGTCCCCATGACTCAAAAATATTCTGGGCAGCCCCTGATTAGGGAAGCAAGCAAAAATATTGCTTGCCTACTTCTTTACCCTATCCAATAAATAGTATCTAAACGAGACACTATAACCTAAGACTCTAATGTTGCATCCGTAAAAAAATACTCTAAATAAACACCACCATGTTCCAATCAAAGAAAGCGTGAGGGTTACCACCCTTCCTTCGAAAACTTACTCCATCATCACGGAAGATCTATAGTTCCATCAAGAAATATTGAACTTCAAATAAAAAGTAACTGCAAATTTTCTTGAAACGTTATAAAAATAACTAATTTTTGTTTATTGAATAAAATCTTATTATCTAACAAAAGAATTGTCTTAACTTGAATGTCTAAACTGATTTCAAATGTAAATTTATTAAATTTTTCTTAACTTTAAATCGGTATCAAAATTTTACACAATTTGTTCAAGAAATGATTTATTTTGAAATAATGATAACTACAAGTAATAAAATGCTGTGATACTTACAATCTATAATCGAAATTAGTATACTAGGAGCATTATCCTTTAAATGAAAACTCGATATAATGCCATATAAACTATGAGTTATAGTACGGTAATGTAAAGCTCTGGTGTAATTCACAAATGAAAATTGTTATCGTTCATACCGAGCGAGATTCGATACGCGAAACGATGTTGCTAACTCTAAGTTTGTATCTATAAAAAAAAAAAATTATTTTAAAGCGCGGCGGCGAAATCTTAACTTCGATTAAATTTGTTAAGATTGCCTCGAATTAAATTGAGTGGTAAATTTCAAATTATCGATGGTCTCTGAAAGTTTCTTAATATCTAAACTGACAATTGAAAAAACACGAATTCAACCGAGGTAAAAGTTTTTAAAAACCCATTCAACAACGTAATTTAAACAGACAAAACAAAATGATCTACATGGGGTAATTTACCCGTAGCAGCGTCAAGGTCAACAATATAATTCAAATACCCCATACACATGAACACAGTTCGTTAAATCAATATATGTATGTAATATATTATCAAAGTGTAAATTGTAAATCAAAATATAATCAATCAAAATTTCTTTCTACCAATGGGGTAGTCAAAGAAATACGTTGTCCACTTAACGGTGTTTCGGAAGTGCACTTCAGGAACAGCTGAAAAGGGTTAGTTAAATATTTTAAGTTTGTTAACGTTATTATTGATAATTCATTACAGTACGTCCTCTCTTTTAGGATCGTTTTCTAATGTTTAGATATTTGAGACAATTACTTGTTGCTGATGCCTTGTCTAACGCGCCAGTGTCTTTTGGTTCATACGCAATATGTCGCAGATACGACAGACACAATTAAAATATGTTGCGGAAGGAACGCGGGAATAATATTCGCGTTTAATAATACACGGTACACAATACACAAAAGGAAAGTTACGGATTTATAAAGGTGCGAGATATATGAATGTGAAGCTAGAAGCCACACAAGCAATATGCGCGAACGCGGCGTCAAAACGCGGGTGAATGTGGTCGCTACCGACGCAAAGAGAAGTGGGTGGGTCTATAAGACCAAGTGAAAACACAAAAAAAAAGAAATATCAAAAGACAATTATGTAGTGAAAAATAAAGTGTAAAGTTATTATTAAGCACCGAAAAGAAAAACAATTAGTGGTAGCACTTCACTTTAAGATTCCGTATTGAAGAACGGGCTCCAAAGAAATAAAGTTACTTTAAGAATCGATCGCAAAACGATAACAACCGGATAAATTTTATATGAGGATAATCACAAATTTATTGTGTTCGTTATAATATTCACTATCTCAAGGAAATTTAATAAATGTTTTTACATAACACTAGCTACTACCTTAGAAATACTGATATATATATACTATACAAAATAATAATGTATGGTGGAGGAGGTGTGGCACTTGTCGTTATGCCTCTATCCACAGAATTGATTTTGGTGTACCACCATCCGTGGTAGTGGGCGTTGTACGCCGACGTCGAACGCAAACTACGTGACGACGTTGGATTCGAAATATGAGGCGACAAGGGGGCTCGCCAATGAGCTCCACATGGGGTGGTTTAGCTTTTACGCTCCCACCGAATTTACAGTAAAAAAAATAAAGTAAAAGCTTTACCTGGTAAATCACTTGGTATACAAATACCCTTCTTATTTTCTTATGTATTTATTAAATTAATTCTTCGAACAGCTACAAGTTGTAAAGGTGAGTATGTTGAAGAGTGTCCGTCCCGCGGTGCTCCGTAAATTCGGTTTTGGCGTTGTTGGATGCTGGGGACCGGCATCTGTGACTGAGCAAACGCCTGGCGTCCTGGTGTTCTGCTTCTGATGAAAGAGAAGATATCCCTCAATATTAAGTTGGGGCCTTCAGCCTATTCGTGACTGGGTACCCGACGTACTGACGTAAATATTGTTGCGCCTGGTGATAGGCGTTGGCAAGATAAGTGTTGGCGTGGCCGTGGACGAGCCGATGAACGGATCAACGTCGATCGGTCTCCAGCGTTAGCTTCTTCAAAAAGGAACAAAGGAAATCCCAAGGATACCTTCATCACAGCACATGCGTGGAATGATGAGGGTTTTGGGTGTGGTCCCAACAATAAAACCAGTGACCCAAAGAAAGAAGGAATTTGTGTCGGAATGTGCTGCCTGCACACTAAAGTTACATATATTTGGTAGCAAGTAATATGGACATCATAAAAAAAAGGAACGTGTATGTCCAGGTGTATGGGCGGATATCGGCATCCAATTAATCAGGAAAAATCCCAACAATCCGTGTGTAGTAGTATTTAATTACTACAAAAATCCGATGCGCAGCCTGCGCCTGTTGGATAAGATTTTCCTCGGAGCTGTTTCCTAGGGTTGGAGTTCCTAAATACGTAGAGAAAACTAAAAGGTACCACGTCTGCCATGTGGTGTAACTAAATTTAACACATCTCGTAGCAAAAACATATGTGTTTGCTACGAGAAATGTTAAGTTATTATCGTTACCTGCTTCCATGCCAATATTGGCTTTCTTATATTGAAGATCCAAATTTCCTTGCAATTGGAATAATTTTATTCTCAAAAATGTCATTCGCTACAATTCCCTTTGAGGCGTAATAGACATTAGTCTAGCATAACATCAACTAAGACAATAAGCAACATTGAATGTGAATATAATCGTACGGTTGGACAAGTTCGGTTGGTCAGATGGGGTCAAAATGACAATCTACTTTATTCCACACCCTTTTTGCTCACTAGACCTTCTGTCTGACAGCTATTTATCGGCAATTAGCTGGCCTGTCATTTTCTATGTAGCGAATGCCTATATTTTGACTTTGTCCTATTAGTGTGATCGCCACACTTATGGCGTCCGTGTGAATGAGGTGTAATTTTTGCCTAGTGAGTAGTTGGTTAATCTTCACTTTTCTGCACTTCCAATGCAATAGTGGAATGGACAAGTCTTGGAAAGACGATTGAAATTTGGAAGTCGGGTGGACTCCGTCCTGGAAGTGGATTTCGTTGTCGAAGTGGATTTCGTTTGTGGAATCCTTCCTTGGTGGGACATATTGGGTGCTTTCAGCACTGTGTGGGTAACCGTGAGGTTTCTCTGGTAGATGTCACCAGTGGCAAATATTACTCGCAAGTAAATGGCGAGAAAATTTTCCCTACAAAGCTTGGAATTTCGACTAAGCCTGCTCAGTCTAACTTCCAAGAAAAAGGAGAATTTCTCACAACTAAGTTCTTACGTCTGGAACCTTCTTACTCTTCGTATCATAATGACACTGCGACTCTTTTACGTCTATTCAGTCGAAGACAAAAAAAAATGTTATGGGGTGTGTACTATGATGACACGCCATAGCTTGGACATTCTGTTGAGTATCTGAAAATATAATGAAATCATGAAAACAGACCAAGAGTCTAACTTTCAAGAAAAAGGAGAACTTCTCACAACTAAGTTCTTACGTCTGGAACCTTCTTACTCTTCGTATCATAATGACCCTGCGACTCTTTTACGTCTATTCGGTCGAAGACAAAAAAAAATGTTATGGGGTGTGTACTATGATGACACGCAATAGCTTGGACATTCTGTTGAGTATCTGAAAATATAATGAAATCATGAAAATAGACCAAGAGTCTCATGCACAGCTGAGAGCCGGGCTTCAGATTGAATTTAAGATAAAGAATCTTATTTCCTTAAGTACTGTTAGGTACTTGAATGTAACATCAGACAAAATGTTTAAGTTTTCCTCGGTTGGGATCGCGGGAGAGAAAAAAAAAATTCAAAGTATAAACCAGGAGATGGTTGGGGTGCAAGTGCTTTACCTCTTTAAATCTTTACAGTGACAGGTTGACTTATGGCCTCGCCTTTCTTCGACTTCGTACAAATTGTTACCGATTAATTGGCTTATTCGAACTTTAATAAACTTAGTACACAACTTCGCGCTCAGATGCTAAGTTGCGTCGCTTAGTACCTGGTTTCTTTTGTAAATTTCGTCACCTACTCTGAACATCTCTTTCCTACTACGAAGATTGTAATTCTTCTCGTAGGCTTCGTGAGTTTTAATTAATGCTTGCTTCAGGTACGAGTGAACGATGTTCATCTTGGCGACTTTAGGAAGCCAATCTATCTCCAAACTGTTCAGTCCACCCAACTCTCTCAAAAGACGATAATCTGCCCCATGCTCTATCATGCGTTGCCCGACTAAGGCTTCGTATGTGGACATCGATAGGGTTGAATGCACTGTCGTGCGCAAGGTACTACTGATCGAAGACAGATGGGCATCCCAATCCGTCTGTCGAGGATTGACGTACGACGGAATGGCCGCCAAGATTGAACGGTTCACTCGTTCACTTGCATTCGACTGGGGAGCATACACTGCCGTCCGGTAGTGTTTGACCCCGAAACCATCTAAGAATTTCTGGAACTCCTTACCAACAAATTGAGTGCCGTTGTCAGAGAGAAGACTCTCTTGCACTCCGTAAATCAAGAATAATTCGTCCTTCAGGAATTTGACCACGCTCACGGCTGTTGCCTTGCGCAGTGGTTTGATGAAGACAAATTTGGTAAACTGATCTAACACGATCACGATGTAAACATTACCAGATTTTGACCTAGGATACGGCCCGAGAAAGTCAACATACAAATGTTGAAATGGCCTTTCCACCTCGAAACTGTTTCCCATCTCTGTTCGTTATGTCATGTTAGCTGCCTTACTGGTCTTGTACGTTTCACACCGGTCTACGTACAGTTTGACTTGAGTGAACATTCCTGGCCAGTAGAATCTGTCTCTTAACCGATAGATTGTCTTCACCACCCCACCATGCGAAGCACGCGGCGGATTTTGAGCCATTGAGATTATAGATTCCGTCATCTCTGAGGGGAGCCACAACTTCCAAGTTAGATCGTCGGCCAAGGGATTACCAACCGCATGTTTAGTGCGCTTGTATATGTAACCTTCCGACACTTTGAGGTCAGGTAACAGCTCCTGTTCCTTCCTGATATGACTGATGATATCAAGATAACCTTCTGACTTAAAGGACGGATCCCCAAGGCCGATGTGGCGTACCTCTGATGTTCCGATCTGCGGTAGACATGAAAGGAAGGCTGACACCGTCAACTCATTTAATGTACCCTCTCTATGCTCTACCACAAAATCTAAGCCCTGGAGACGCATACTCCACCTCGCTTATCTTCCAGTTGGATCTTTCATAGTCATCAGCTATTTCAGGCTGGAATGGTCCGTAATGACGCGAAAATGGTATCCCTCAACGTACGATCTGAACTTTTGGACCTTCAAAAGCTGCTAAGTACTCGCGCTCTGTCACCGAATAGTTTCTCTGTGCAGCATTCAGTTTCCGGGAGAAGTAGTATATAGGCTGCTCCGCCCCGGATTAGTCCCGCTGACAGAAAACACATCCGATGCCAGTCGCGGATGCGTCGCAGAGAATGATGAATTCTTTGAAGAAGTCTGGATTGACTTATACAGGCGCTGAAGTCAAAGCTTGTTTGATCTGCAGGAAAGCTTCAATAGCTTCTGGACTAAGCTTGAAGACTTTCCCTTTTTCAGTGTTTCGGTCAAGGGTGCGGCTTAACAAATCAGCGATACCAACCTGCCATACCGAGAAATGGGCGAACTTGGCGAGTTGTGGTTGGTAACGGGAAGTTAGTGATTGCTGTGATCTTATCTGGATCAGCTTTCAGACAACCCTGACCGACCTTATAACCGAGATAGTGAAGCTCGTTAAAACAAAACTTCGACTTCTCGACAATTATCGTCAGTCCTGCATTAGTCAAGCACTTTCCGACTATCTCCTGAGTCACTAGGTGTTCGTCGAAATCCTTCGACACAACCAATAGATCGTCCAAGTAAACGAAAATTTGATCTCGTAATCCCGATGGGATAGCACGACTCATTAAGTAGCTTAGACTTTGTGCCGCATTACATAGACCGAAGGGCATGAGCTTAAATTGGTACAGTGGTCGGCCAGGTACCGTAAAAGCGGTCTTCTCCCTCGAACTTTGCTCCAGCGGTATCTGCCAAAACGCATCCTTCAGGTGCACGCTAGAAATATAGCACGTCTCTGTCAGACGTGCCAGCAGTCCCTCTATATGCGCAATTGGACGAGCATCTTTCTTTGTTACGGAGTTCACCTTCCGAAAGTCCAGACACAATCGGTTCTTACCAGGTTTGCGAACAAGCACCACTTGGGAACTCCATGCGCTGGAACTTTCCTCGATGATTCCTAACGAAAGCGTGCGGTCCAACTCCGCATACATAAGAGTTTGTATCGCCGGAGAAACGGGATAGTACCTTTGCTTTATTGGTTCGGCATCACCCGTATCTATGTAATGCTGCACTAGGTTCGTTTTCCCGAGTCCATTGACTGCGAAAGAAGGAAATCTACGAACAACAGCTTCTAGTCGTTTAGACTCTTCATCATTCAACTTGATCTGGTTGGTGGGTTTCTCATCTGGCCCACTGGTCGTATTTCCTGAAAGACCCGCAATTATATGAGGTGCGATCTGGAATTTTTGCCAAAAGTCAAAGCCTAGATATAGACGTTGGCTTAACGATTGCGCAATATAAAGATCGATGTCTTTCGTCACACTTTTATATTGGATCGCTGTAGTGATCACTCCCACTATGGATTGCTTTTGTCCATCGGCCGTGGACACAGTAGTCTCTACCTTCCTTACCGTAACATTTTTATTCTTCTTATTCAACTAATACTTGCCCCTGAATCTAGAAAACCTAGGAAATTATCGCCGAATAGAGCAACCGTCACATAAGGACGTGGGTCATTTGATTCCTTGCCTATGGTTGCTGAAGCTATGTTACGGTAAGTAGTCCGCTTCCGATGGAAGCAATCCCTTATCCGTCGTATCCGTTTGGACAATTCTGGGAAAGTGACCATTCTCTTACGCACTTCGGTATAATTGCGTAACCTTTCATGAAAAGGTTTACGGTATAAAGGTTCCGTTAAATTATTCTTAAAATTCAAATTTGTATCTGGTTTAGGTTCTTCATTCAAAATCGGGATTGTTCTACAATCATTCTTATTCTTGTTCGGTAATTCATTCTTATTCTCAATCGGTTTCAAAATTGTAATCTTCGGAAGTTCAAGAGGCGTTGTCGGCTTAGACACTTGAACTCCGGGTAAGTCTAATCGGAGCGAAACCCCCCCCCGTTGATGGGTTGTTCCTCCATTCGTTTCCCTCTGCGCACTTTGGGCATGTCGGACTATACGCATCTGCCAATCCACAACGGTAACAGAAAACATTCTTGGCCTTGCTGCTGCAGTCACGGAAATGGTGACCAACTACTTGGCATTTCCAGCACTTATGTAGCTTTGGATCTCTTTGGATCGCTCCGATGCTACTGGGTTCAACAACAGTTGATTCTGGATGAGGCTCTTCTTTCAGCTCATTTACAAAACGTTTCATGGGCGGGCGTTGTGCTGATGGCACAAAACTTGGACGCGTTGTTTCTACTTGGATTGATACTTCTCAATGGCGCTGTAAAAATATGCCAATTCCCTGAGACTTGGTGTATTATAGGTGATGAGCAGCTCGCTCATCCTCCTTCTGACATTTGTTTTAATAATTTCAATAAACTCCCTCTCCGGACGTGGAGTCCGCATCTTCGAGTTAATACTGAGGATTGCGTCGTAAAAGTCATTAAATGATTTGCCATTCTGCATTTTTCGATCCGATAGTTTTCGGAAGAGTTCCGTGTCGGTTTCTAGACTGCGGTACTGTTCTACCAAAGCAGTTTTTAATGAAACCCAAGAAGTGTGCTAATTGCTTTTTAAGTACAACCAATACCATGCCTCAACAGAACCGGAAACGAAGTGATAAAAGTTCATCACTATCTCGTCCCATGGCACGTTGTTGCTGTATCGAATGCATTCGAGACGGAACAAGAAATCGTCAACTGACATGTTCTTGCCGTCGAAATTCAGTCCCCACTTATGGTACTGAGGTGTCCTGTTAGAGGATGTCTCATTTGAGGGCGCTCGTCTCTGAGGAGAAGAAGTTGGCGGTGAATCGTTAAAATTGAACGCATTCATCCGGGTATGATAATCGCCTACATTCGCACCTCGAGTCATCTGTGCTGGATTGATATCTAGCGAAGCTCGATTGGCTCCAGGCGGATATGTAGGTGTCAACAGAGCGGCTTAATCGTCATCTGTTGGCGAAGGATCAGTAAGGTTTCTTCTCGCTCCTGTAGCTCCTGTAGGAACGTTAACAGTCTGTACTATTAGCAGGCTTACTGGTAATACTGCGAGAGGTCATAGCTTGTGGTTGGGTTGAAGGTTGAGCAGCAGCAGGTGGAAGGGGGTTTTGAGGATTACCTCGAATAAGATTGGCGACTTGTTCTAAAAGATAGGTTTGGCTTTGAGCCAATTGCTCTTTAATGAACCTTCTTTCGTCGCAACGATGTGCTTCTATGGAAGCTGAAACTATGTGTTGTATAAATGCTGAATGATCAACTGCGTCTTTACGACGTTGTGCCTCCTCTGCGCTCAAATCTTCATAGTCGGCAGGGGCAATCCTTGTGTCATTTCCCGTTCTATCAAAGCCACCCTCAGACTGGTCATCTTCTTCCGGATCATCTTGAGCTGGCTCTCTACCGTAATTTGGTTTCGGGCAAAAATGCTCCAACCACGGGTCAGAAGACCTGCTCATTCTGCTCTTATGTGACCGGAATCTCAGACATCACCCTCAGGACCTTATCAACACCTCAGCTACTGACGATCAAGCAAAACTACTGCTCAATCCGGACAGAGATCAAAGACATACCTATGTGACAAGAGGTAGAGGAAAAGAAGGTAGACCTAATGCAACAGCTGACTCAGGAAAGACTTCACTAAATCACTGGACAAAATAGTGCCTACACCACTGATCTCGATGGTGTCCCTCCATCTAAGAAACCTGATCAAGAAACAAATATTAACTTTACCTCAAAAACTGAGAAATTTCAAGAATAATTCTCAAAATTTCTTAACTTCCTTCTACGTCACTCTGAATCGACCTAACTTACCTAACAATTCTTATCTTAACATCTTTTTCCAATTCGGGCCCAACGTTGAGCGCCATCTGTAACGTAAATTATAAGAAATAATGTAAAGAAATAATTATTTAAAAATTAATGAATATCGAAATCGAAACCCATTTACAAAAATATAGAAGTCGAAGCAAGAAGAGACAAACACCCAAACCTCCTTGATACCCATACCAAAGCACAGCATCCCCATCGTCAGCCAACCGCGTATCTGTGCTTACAGCACCTCTGAAAAAGACATACTTACACTTAGCAAACACGGCTTCCTGCTCTTCTTACTTCTCCCCCACCTTCCTTCTTTCATATTTCCTATCCATCCCTATCACAGAAGCACGAACCATCCAATAGCCTACCATAGGTACTGACTACAAAGCTCCGTAGGACAGCCTAGAGGGTATCTGTTGGTATGCCCACGCCTATCCGCTAAGAGTATTCGATGTTCTCCTTGTAGCTCCATTGTAACGTAGCCTACACCTAAAAACCATGGACACTGCTTAAATCCCACAATCATACCTAGACCTACGATGCTATAATATAAACCAACCAAAATATTTCCAGAGACTCCACTCCAGACCGAACCTATACATCTAGTTACAGCTACCGCTTTCTGCTTCAATGGAACGGATGCAATCCTAAGCCGGCATCGCCCCCTTTCTCGTCAACTGCTTGTTGAGAACAGTCAGTAAGAACGGCATGCGACAACGTAGAATCGTGGTTGAGACCGACCATCGCGGTGGCCGGCAGAACCTTAGCCATGACTAGCTCAGCCAGGCAGTGGGCACTTGCTCCGGGATCTGCTTAACCGGTGTTACCTTTTTTTTTCTGCCGACCGTTGAACCCAAAATGTTCAAGTTCGAATACGAAATGTTGAAATGCTTAAGGGCCCTCATGTTTATTAAAGAAAAGACTTAGAAGAATTGGAGGAAGAGAAAAGTTGATTCATGATCGCACCCCCTAGTAACTAATGAGTAAGATCGTAGATCGAAAGAGAAGCCTCATGTTTGAACTATTCTACTATTCCACAGAACGCAACACGTAAGTATTTAAACAAAAGCAAACCATAGCAGTTCGTGGTTGCACTGGCGTTTCATTAACTTTCTTCCATTCTGCTGCCACGATGATATGCACAAAGTGGAAGAAGAGGTGTCTAGCTTTGAAAACTTACTCCATCATCACGGAAGATCTATAGTTCCATCAAGAAATATTGAACTTCAAATAAAAAGTAAATGCAAATTTTCTTGAAACGTTATAAAAATAACTAATTTTTGTTCATTGAATAAAATCTTATTATCTAACAAAAGAATTGTCTTAACTTGAATGTCTCAACTGATTTCAAATGTAAATTTATTAAATTTTTCTTAACTTAAAATCGGTATAAAAATGCTGTGATACCTACAATCTATAATCGAAATTAGTATACTAGGAGCATTATCCTTTAAATGAAAACTCGATATGATGCTATATAAACTATGAGTTATAGTACGGTAATGTAAAGCTCTGGTGTAATTCACAAATGAAAACTGTTATCGTTCATACCGAGCGAGATTCGATACGCGAAACGATGTTGCTAACTCTAACTTTGTATCTATAAAAAAAAAAATTTTTACGCGGCGGCGAAATCTTAACTTCGTTTAAATTTGTTAAGATTGCCTCGAATTAAATTGAGTGGTAAATTTCAAATTTTCGATGATCTATGAAAGTTTCTTAATATCTAAACTGACAATTGCAAAAACACGAATTCTTCCGAGGTAAAAGTTTTTAAATACCCATTCAACAACGTAATTAAAACAGACAAAACAAAAGGATCTACATGGGGTAATTTACCCGTAGCAACGTAAAGGTCAACAATATAAATCAAATACCCCCTACACATGAATACAGTTCGTAAAATCAATATATGTAATATATTATCAAAGTGTAAATTGTAAATCAAAATATAATCAATCAAAATTTATTTCTACCAATGGGGTAGTGAAAGAAATACGTTGTCCACTTAACGGTGTTGCAGAAGTGCACTTCAGGAACAGCTGAAAAGGGTTAGTTAAATATTTTAAGTTTATTAACGTTATTATTGATAATTCATTACAGTACGTCCTCTCTTTTAGGATCGTTTTCTAATGTTTACATATTTGAGACAATTGCTTGTTGCTGCTGCCTTGTTTAACGCGTCAGTGTCTTCTGGTTCATACCCAATATGTCGCAGATACGACAGACACAATTAAAATATGTTGCGGAAGGAACGCGGGAATAGTATTCGCGTTTAATAATACACGGTACACAATACACAAAAAGAAAGAAAGAATTATAAAGGTGCGAGATATATGAATGTGAAGTTAGAAGCCACACAAGCAATATGCGCAAACGTGGCGTCAAAACGCGGGTGAATGTGGTCGACGCAAAGAGAAGTGAATGGGTCTAAAAGACCAAGTGAAAACACAAAAAAAAAAGAAATATTAAAAGAAAATTCTGTAGTGAAAAATAAAATGTAAAGTTATTATTAAGCACCGAAAAGAAAAACAATTAGTGGTAGCACTTCACTTTAAGATACCGTATTGAAGAACGAGAACGGGGAGCACGGGCTTCAAAGAAATAAAGATACTTTAAGAATCGATCGCAAAACGATAACAACCGGATAAATTTTATATGAGGATAATCACAAATTTATTTAGTTCGTTATAATATTCACTATCTCAAGAAAATTTAATAAATATTTTTACATAACACTAACTACTACCTTAGAAATACTGATATATATATAATATACAAAATAATAATGTATGGTGGAGGAGGTGTGGCACTTGTCGTTATGCCTCTATCCACAGAATTGATTTTGGTGTACCACCATCCGTGGTAGTATGCGTTGTACGCCGACGTCGAACGCAAACTACGTGACGACGTTGGATTCGAAATATGAGGCGACAAGGGGGCTCGCCAATGAGCTCCACATGGGGTGGTTTAGCTTTTACGCTCCCACCGAATTTACAGTAAAAAAAAATAAAGTAAAAGCTTTACCTGGTAAATCACTTGGTATACAAATACCCTTCTTATTTTCTTATGTATTTATTAAATTAATTCTTCGAACAGCTACAAGTTGTAAAGGTGAGTATGTTGAAGAGTGTCCGTCCCGCGGTGCTCCGTAAATTCGGTTTTGGCGTTGTTGGATGCTGGGGACCGGCATCTGTGACTGAGCAAACGCCTGGCGTCCTGGTGTTCTGCTTCTGATGAAAGAGAAGATATCCCTCAATATTAAGTTGGGGCCTTCAGCCAATTCGTGACTGGGTACCCGACGTACTGACGTAAATATTGTTGCGCCTGGTGATAGGCGTTGGCAAGATAAGTGTTGGCGTGGCCGTGGACGAGCCGATGAACGGATCAACGTCGATCGGTCTCACGCGTTAGCTTCTTCAAAAAGGAACAAAGGAAATCCCAAGGATACCTTCATCACAGCACATGCGTGGAATGATGAGGGTTTTGGGTGTGGTCCCAACAATAAAACCAGTGACCCAAAGAAAGAAGGAATTTGTGTCGGAATGTGCTGCCTGCACACTAAAGTTACATATATTTGGTAGCAAGTAATGTGGACATCATAAAAAAAAGGAACGTGTATGTCCAGGTGTACGGGTGGATATCGGCATCCAATTATTCAGGAAAAATCCCAACAATCCGTGTGTAGTAGTATTTAATTTCTACAAAAATCCGATGCGCAGCCTGCGCCTGTTGGATAGGATGTTGCTCAGAGCTGTTTCCTAGGGTTGGAGTTCCTAAATACGCAGAGAAAACTAAAAGGTACCACGTCTGCCATGTGGTGTAACTAAATTTAACACATCTCGTAGCAAAGGCATATGTATTTGCTACGAGAAATGTTAAGTTATTATCCTTACCTGCTTCCATGCTAATTTTTTTTTTTTTTTTTTTATAATGCACACACGCTCAAGGGGTTGTTATAGCCCTTTTAATGATAATTCACAGCGCGAGCGATAGGAATTTAGGGAGGAAGGGAAAGGAGGTGTCGATGAACATTGATCTTGAATGTCTGCAGATCAAAATGGTAAGGAAAAATTGTGCCAGGCAATCCATTCCACATTCGTGTTGTACGGCTAAAGAAAGAATCCCTATATTTCACGGTACGTCCGAAATTGGGCTCAAGTGTAAACTGATGAGCGTTCCTAGCAAGACGAGTGTTACGGGGGAAATGTTTAAGGGGTGGAACGCAGCTGGCTACCTCGAGTGAGCATTTTTTATAAAAGAACCTGTAAAATAAAGAAAGACATGAAACATTTCGACGATGTTCGAGTGATGGAAATGTTTCCATAATGTTTCTCTCTCCTATCAATTTTAACGCTTTTTTCTGAACTCTGTCGAGCAGGTGAAGAAAAGTTTGAGAAGCACCTGCCCAGAGATGGGAGTTTAGGGCGTATAAACGCCTTGTAAATTGTAGCCAGATCAGAAGGGGTGAAAAATGTCTTGCATCTATTAAGAAAGCCTAAGCATCTTGCAGCATTCTTGGCAATCTCAAGTATATGATCATTCCAACCAAGATTGTCACTGATACACATACCGAGTACTGATAGCTTTTCGGCCTCCTCGATGCAAGTACCATTCATGGATAATGGCATAGGGGGTATTTTTAGCTTCAACGACAAAAGACAGCATTGAGTTTTCGACGCATTAAACTCCACACGATTTCTAATACCCTAATTCACAATGCTGTTTAAATCGGAGTTTATTGAGCTTATCATACGGTGTCGTTGTAATAACACGTCCGAAGGCGAAGGCCGTGAATTATCAAACGTATATGAAAAGCTGAGGGTTGAGTCATCAGCAAAACAATTTAATGGATTAGAAGTCACAGACAAGAGATCATTTATAAAAATGAGAAAGAGAGTCGGAGACAGAACGGAGCCCTGGGGCACACCAGCATTTATTTTGTGGAGATCAGACTTGAAACCGTCTAATACAACTTGTATTGAACGGTCCAGAAGATAGCTTCTAATCCAACGAATAAGAGTATCATCGATACCAAATGCACGCATTTTCGATAAAAGAGCTTCATGCCAAACTCTATCAAATGCCTTTGAAATATCAAGCGCAATAATCTTGCTTTCGCCAAAGCGATGCACATATTTGTTCCACTGTTCGGTGAGATATGCCATCAGATCACCAGTGGAACGATTGCTGCGAAAGCCGTATTGCCGGTCATTTAAAAGCTCCCGATCTTCGAGATATTTCTTGAGCTGACGATTTATCAGCGTTTCCATGACCTTGGAAAGAAGGGACGTAAGTGCAATTGGTCGGTAGGAGGAGGGGGAGGAGGAGTCACCTTTTTTTGGGACGGGCTGGACAAATGCTGTTTTCCATCTACTAGGAAAGATTCCTGAACGATAGGAGCGATGAAAAAGCTTACGCAGTGGTTTTGCCAGAGATGAAGAACACTTCTTCAGAAGAATAGGGGGTATACCATCCGGGCCAGCGGATTTGTGTATATCCAGATCTTGAAGTACTCTTGCTACTGTACGAGTGCAAAAAAATATCTGTCCCATAGAAGAATTAACGTTCTCAAGTACAGGAAGGGCATTGTTGCTTGCAGGCAACGTAGAACTTGCAGCAAAATGAGCTGCGAGCATATTCGCCTTCTCTGAAGAGCTGAAAATAGGTTTATCGTCGACGATGAGCGTTGGAACTGATGATGACGTTGAGTTCTTGACATTTTTTACAAATGACCAGAAGTTTTTACTGCCTTTGGGACATTGCAGAACTTTTTGCCGTAACTTCTGGTCATGTAAAAATTTCGTTTTGTTTATAACGGAGTTGCACGAGTTCCTAACTTGTTTGTGTTTCTTTCGATTTTCCTCAGTTGGGTTGGCTTTGTAGGATCGGAAGCTTACTTCTTTCAACCTGATAGCTTCTTTACACTCTTCGGTAAACCAAGACTTTTCTTTTGGTTTGATACATTTTGTTCTGTGAGGGACAAAAGTTCTCATTCCAAGAAAAATCTTTTCTGTAATCATTTCAGCACTGGCATCAATGTCATTATCGAGGAAGCATAATGACCAGTTAAAGTTGCGAAAGAAATTATTCAAACCGTCCCAGTTGGCTTTCTCGTATTGCCAAACGGTCCTAGTGGGAATTTTTTCTTTAACTGGATGGTTGGAGATCGAGAAATTAGCTGAAATGACACAATGGTCCGAGGTGCCAAATGGAGAAGTTACTTTAATAGTATATTTATCAGGATGGGAATCAAGGAACAAGTCAAGAGTATGGGCGGAATGCCCATCAACATCCGGTTTACGAGTAGGCTCATCGACAAGCTGGGTAAGATGGTTATACTCAGCAAAGATCTCGGTATACCTTCCTTCGAGTGTGGTCTGGCCAGAATATCGGAGCCAACTTGAATTGTGTACATTGAAGTCGCCCGTAATCACGACTTCAGTGTGAGGACAATGGGAAAAAATTCGGGAAATTGAATCTGACAAAACATCTAACTCATCACAAGTAGACATGCTGTCAAGATTCGGACTCCTGTAAGGAAAACAGTAATGAATGATATGCTTGCGGACAGTGAATTTGAGCCACAGGAAATTAAAGTTCGTATTAGAACAATGCCCATATTGGGGAAGGCTCTGGCAAGCAATATCATTCCTAACATAAACGACAAGACCATGGGGGGAAAAAAGTAATGGCACTAAGTTATATCCAACCAAACAAAATTCTGATAAATCAGTATTCTGTCCAACCTGGGTTTCACTTAATGCCAAAACAGCTGGCCTGTATTGCACAGTATGGGCGTACACAGAAAAGAAATTCTTCCTAAGCCCACGAACATTTGAATAGACGACACAAAAATCACTTACCATTCTGAAAAACTTAACACAAAAAATTCAACTTTGACGTACCTAAGTTCGACCGTGCAGTGTAGGCCCATATCAAATCAATGAAAAACAAACTGTCCTAGGTGTTATGCCCATAAGACAATTTGCACACGAAATAAATATATAGGTATAGACAACACAATAGAACTATTCGACAAATGCTACTTACCCATCCACTGCAATCATCTTGCGATAAGCCACACAAGAAGCTTGCAGTGCATAGAAAGCAACAGTTATAGGTGGGCTCGGGTGGAGAGGATGGGTGGTGTCGGATGCTGTGCTGCGACTACGAGCGAGGTATCGGGGGGTTTTTTTTTTGTTTCTTTAATTTGTTATTTGTCACTGGCTTATTTGATTTTGCGAATTTTGGGTATTGAAAATGATTGATTTTAATTTGTATGTAAATTGTATGTGAGATTTTTAGTTTGGTCTATTTTTTTTTTTTTATTATTATTTTTTTTTTTTATATATATATATTTGGGGGACACACGCGCACAGATTTAGCAACGCGACCGCTCACGACGAGTACTTGATCGACACTCCAATATTGGCTTTCGTATATTGAAGATCCGAATTTCCTTGCAATTGGAATAATCCTCGCCAAAAAGAAGTAGTAAAAAAAATTGGCGCGGTACGGCTGCTTATAAATTGACTGTTCTGCGACGGCGTTGTTTTCTCGTCGAACAGTTGCTTCAAAATAAAGTCCACATTCTAATTTCTCGTTGGCTTTCCTGTTTTCCAGGTAGCCAACGCCCTAATTTCCAGTCGCACTTCCTCTTTTCCAATACTCGTTCCATTACAAGTAGCACGATAGATGGAGCGGAGTAGCGGGTCTTTATGGGTAGTGCTCACTGTACTACTCCGGCAAGTGTGACTTTTTATTAGTCATAAGGTATGTCAGAATGAACAAATAAGTGGATTTTCTTTTAGATTAAAATACCGGATGAGTCGAATGTCACAACTCTGCATTCGCATAAAACATTACGATGCGAAATTTTCGTTACTAAGAGCAGTCGGAGAAAGATAATCTCCTGACATCTCTGTCAATTTAAATGAAGGTAGTACTATCATAGGGGTATCACATGTGTCGTCATTGGGACTTTAAATTGATGTTTCTTGATTTGCGTCATCTTGACAAGACATGGAATGGTGAGTCCTGTCATGGTTTTGACAAATATCACGCTCGAGGTATGTCAAGGATAGCAAATCGCAGGACTGGGGAATTTGCAAAAAGGTTGACAGATTCTGCAAGGTGAGTTTACTTATCATCGTTTGTCAGTTGCTCGGTCTTAGTTATTCTCATAGGACAGTAGCGAGCCCAAACTGCTTTTATTCTCAAAAATGTCATTCGCTACAATTCCCTTTGAGGCGTAATAGACATTAGTCTAGCATAACATCAACTAAGGCAATAAGCAACATTGAACGTGAATATAATCGTACGGTTGGGCTAGTTCGGTTGGTCAGATGGGGTAAAAATTTTCGTGACAATCTACTTTATTCCACACCCTTTTTGCTCACTAGACCTACTGTCTGACAGCTATTTATCGGCAATTAGCTGGCCTGTCATTTTCTATGTAGCGGATGCCTATATTTTGACTTTGTCCTATTAGTGTGATCGCCACACTTATGGCGTCCGTGTGAATGAGGTGTTATTTTTGCCTAGTGAGTAGTTGGTTAATCGTCACTTTTCTGCACTTCCAATGCAATAGTGGAATGGACAAGTCTTGGAAAGACGATTGAAATTTGGAAGTCGAGTGGACTCCGTCCTGGAAGTGGATTTCGTTGTCGAAGTGGATTCCGTTTGTGGAATCCTTCGTTGGTGGATCGTATTGGGTGCGTTCAGCACTGTATGGGTAACCGTGAGGTTTCTTTGGTAGATGGCACCAGTGGCAAATATTACTTGCAAGTAAATGGCGAGAAAGTTTTCACTACAAGCTTGGAATTTCGCCTAAGCCTGCTTAGTCTAACTTCCAAGAAAAAGGAGAACTTCTCACAACTAAGTTCTTACGTCTGGAACCTTCTTACTCTTCGTATCTTAATGACAATGCGACACCTTTACGTCTAGTCGGTCGAAGACAAAAAAAATGTTATGGGGTGTGTACTATGATGACACGCCATAGCTTGGACATTCTGTTGAGTATCTGAAAATATAATGAAATCATGAAAATAGACCAAGAGTCTCATGCACAGCTGAGAGCCGGGCATCAGATTAAATTTAAGATAAAGAATCTTATTTCCTTAAGTACTGTGAGGTACTTGAATGTAACATCAGAAAAATGTTTAAGTTTTCCTCGGTTCGCGGGAGAGAAAAAAAAAATTTAAAAATATAAACCAGGAGATGGTTGGGGTGCAAGTGCTTTACCTCTTTAAATCTTAAGTGTGACAGGTTGACTTATGGCCTCGCCTTTCTTTGACTTCGTACAAATTGTTACTTTCATGAAAAGGTTTACGGTATAAAGGTTCCGTTAAATTATTCTTAAAATTCAAATTTGTATCTGGTTTGTAGGATATGTAGGTGTCAACAGAGCGGCTTAATCGTCATCTGTTGGCAAAGGATCAGTAAGGTTTCTTCTCGCTCCTGTAGCTCCTGTAGGAACGTTAACAGTAACTACGCATGCAGCGTCTGTACTATTACCAGGCTTACTGGTAATACTGCGAAGGGTCATAGCTTGTGGTTGGGTTGAAGGTTGAGCAGCAGCAGGTGGAAGGGGGTTTTGAGGATTACCTCGAATAAGATTGGCGACTTGTTCTAAAAGATAGGTTTGGCTTTGAGCCAATTGCTCTTTAATGAACCTTCTTTCGTCGCAACGATGTGCTTCTATGGAAGCTGAAACTATGTCTTGTATAAATGCTGAATGATCAACTGCGTCTTTACGACGTTATGCCTCCTCTGCGCTCAAATCTTCATAGTCGGCAGGGGTGATCCCTGTGTCATTTCCCGTTCTATCAAAGCCACCTTCAGACTGGTCATCTTCTTCCGGACCATCTTGAGCTGGCTCTCTACCGTAATTTGGTTCCAGTGGCATAATAATGACGTCACGTAGATTCGGGTTATATAAACTCTGGGTAATTGTCTTCCGGTTTTTGCCACTCATTAATCTGAGATAACTAGGCAGACTATAATTGGAAATCCGGTAAAATAAAAAAAAAATCAAGTAGACCGTGAGAAATCCCTTGAACGGGTTCTACTCTAGTAAAGAAATTGGTAAATGTCAAACAAAAATTGGAAGTCAGAAAAATTCAAATATACCGTGCGCAAAAACCTCCAACGGATATTTGTCAATAAGGTAATTCAATAAAATTGATATAAGTCTTAAAGTGCTTAATAATAAATGTAAATATATTTATCGTCTATTAAAGACACTACTTCAAAATATTTTCAAAACTCAGAAAAAAAATTTGAATATCTAATTATGTATTCTTGATATTTATGTTTACGTCTGTCTATGAAACTCAAAACTGGGTATTAGAACTTAAGTTATACTCAAAATCTTAATTGGTACACAATAATCTAAGCTTCAGAAATCTATACTATACTCAATAACGGTGGGCTCTATCCCGGAAAGACTAAATGCGGGCTCTATCCCAATAACTATTAACTGTAAACGGGCTCTATCCCAAAAATACTAAAAACGGGCACTATCCCAACTTACACGACAATCAAGAAATTACGTCCCAACTTGATTGACGGAATACTTAAAAAAACTAGATACCTTGGAAACTATATTGTTTTCCAACTATCTCAAATTCAAAATTTAAACTGAACTAAGTGTATCTCAATAAAAAAACTAAATATATAAACTGGTGTCTCATAAAAAATTCGGGAGAGGGTAACCCTCCCTTCCTTGGAACAAGGTGTGTATGTTTCGGTTCTGCAACATAACCGACTCAAAAAAAAAAATAATAAAAAAAAAAAAAAAATAAGTGTGTGTAGACTTGATAAACTTTACGGCGTTCTGATTGTAAGGGATAAGACAATTTCCTCCAATCAAAAGGTTGTTCAGGTATGTGAAGATGACATTACGCTACTGCTGACGTACATCGGGTATAAAAACACCAACTACCGGTTAGCGCTTCATGTCCCATCACACAACATCACTTTCTGTCAGGAGCGGATTTAGGCCTAGGCCCGTGAGGCCCAGGGCTAGGGCGCCAAATTTTAGGGGGTGCCATAATTTTGAAGACGACTTAAATTTAAAATCGATTGGGTTTTCTGTGTATGGAAATAATCGCAGTAAAATTATATTTTCTTTTATATTACTACCAAAACAAACAAAAAAATAAATGTATAATATAAAACACAGTCCTAATTGGTGCTTTGTTTAGCATTTTTTACTTTTT
Organism: Platycheirus albimanus; assembly: GCA_916050605.2. Classification (NCBI taxonomy): domain Eukaryota; kingdom Metazoa; phylum Arthropoda; class Insecta; order Diptera; family Syrphidae; genus Platycheirus; species Platycheirus albimanus. The sequence goes on from OU696696.1 coordinate 184,889,196, forward strand.
TTAAAGCAATATATGCATTGCATTCGTAAAAAAACATAACATTGCGATTATAGAGAAGCCGAAAAAAGTGGGTCCGAAAATTCTGTCTGTTCGTCTGTCTTTATCGGCACCTACAGCCTAAACGGCTGGATTTATTAGCTTCAGACTTGGTATATAGTATTATTATGACGTCCTACAGGGGGTTTTTTGTGAATTATTATTCTATTCTAGCTCTAAAACTAACGGTGCCTGACATATTATTTTTAATGAAAAACTCATTTTTCTCAAAAACGCTTCCTATATTTTTGATAAAACTTCCTGAATGGTGTTTTTTGTGTAAACTTTGTTTTAATAGTTTTTTTTTTGGAAAAGTCTTATAACAGTACCTCCTATGGGAGGTATCGATTTTTTTCAAATCAGATTTTTTCGTAAGCTATTTGACGGATTTCGGTGAAAAATTTAATGTAAAAGCGCTTAAATAATGTTGCTTCTTCAAATGTTCAAAAAAATGTAATTTTTTTGTTTAATTTTTGATTATGTCAAAAACGGCTAGATCAATTTTTTTAAATTTAATTTTTCAGGTAAGAACTATAAATTCCTAGAAATTTACATTCTAAAAAAATTTTTTGAATGTTTTCGAAAAGTTTTTTAAAAACGGTTTTCTTAAAAAACTGGGCGAACGATTTTGAAAAAAAAAATGCAAAATTCAAAACATTAAAAGAATCACTTCACTTTTCCCAAAAAAATGTTCAAACTAGTAATTTTTAGGTGATTAATAAAATTTCATATGATTTTTTCCCTACTAATCTTTTTTCTAAATCTCAAGCCCCAAGATCACTGGAGAGTTCATGCGACCAAGTTGTGCATAAATAAATATATAATATTAATATAATATTAAATGAACTCCACATTCTCTGGTTAGTTTTTAAATAATAAGTATAAGGTTAAGGAACATAAATAATTATCACATTAATATAAGCATTAACTCTAGGATGATAATGTTCACTTAAAAAAAAAATAATGAAGAAATAAGAAAAGGAATAATAGAAATGTTTGCAGAGCAGTACAACTGAAAAAGTGAAAACTGCCAACATAATAAGCTGACAAGACTTGCATGAAAGGGACAAATCTTTTTTTTAATGTTTGACATTTTGTTCTACATTTCTAAATTTCTATTACAAGTACTATCTTTCAAACAAAGTCATCATAATCGCAGTAGATTGAAGAAAAGCGCTGGGCACCACCAGTAGATTTAAAAAATAACTAAGAAAAAATCGCAGTAGATCTACTGCTTTCGCAGTAAAGTCCGAACCCTGTAAAATGCATGAAGCAACAAACACGGCCTACTTTTATTGTTTTAAACGGTTAGAATTTGAAAAAGTAATTTCGTTTTCAAATTCTGTTCTTTATAACCGTATGGTGACGCTAGCACAGTTCGGGTTAGGAATACTAAGTTTTCGAGGACTCAAGGAGTTGAAAATTAATATGCGCATGATACTCGACGTAAATCAGATTAATCAAGAGTAAATGAAAGGGAACCTTACTCTGGTCATTGAGCATTAAGTATTGAGTGCATTCATCTGCAGTGTTACTTAAAACAACTACATATTAGGCAAGGATAAAGATACACGCTCTGCATCAAATATAAGTGCGTTTTTGCATTCACGTGAACTCTACGATATCTTTCCAAATATAGGTATTGCGTTGCATATTTATCTAAGTATTGCTACAAATAATTGTTCTGGAGAAAGATCATTGTCCACCCTGAAAAGAGTGAAAAGTTATTTGCGTGCAGGTATGAAGCAAGAGAGACTCAATGCACTTGCATTACTAACCATTGAAGCACAAATGGTTCAAGAAGTTAATTATGAAGAGGTCATTGATATTTTCGCACGGACAAAAGCAAGAAAAAAATTCATAATACGATTTATCAGATACAAATAATTACAAGCAATTTATTATTAATTCTTTACTTAATTGTTATGTTTAAAAAATAAATGTTTAATTGATTCCTGAAGTTCCTAGATTTATTATTGTTATTAATATTTCATTATTTTACGAAAGAAAAAGGGCGCCATATCGTCTTGGGCCTAGGGCGCCGTCAAACCTAAATCCGCTTCTGTTACTGGTGAATATCAAAAATAACTGACATCTTCAAAACAATAATAATTAAAAGAAATAAATTGATTTGTTTTTGAAACAATTTGGGTCACGCTTGAGTGAACGACCAGCTTCTGCAGCTAACGTGCGTCGGGCAAAAATGCTCTAACCACGGGTCAGAAGACCTGCTCATTCTGCTCTTATGCGACCGGAATCTCAGACATCACCCTTAGGACCTTATCAACACCTCAGCTACTGACGATCAAGCAAAACTACTGCTCAATCCGGACAGAGATCGAAGACATACCTATGTGACAAGAGGTAGAGGAAAAGAGGGTAGACCCAATGCAACAGCTGACTCAGGAAAGACTTCACTAAATCACTGGACAAAATAGTGCCTTCACCTCCATCTAAGAAACCTGATCAACAAACAAATATTAACTTTACCTCAAAAACTGAGAAATTTCAAGAAAAATTCTCAAAAATTCTTAACTTCCTTCTACGTCACTCTGAATCGACCTTACTTTAAACAATTCTTATCTTAACTTCTTAAACCAATTTGGGCCCCACGTTGGGCGCCATCTGTAACGTAAACTATAAGAAATTATGTAAAGAAATAATTATTTAAAAATTAATGAATATCGAAATCGAAACCCATTTACAAAAATATAGAAGACGAAGCAAGAAGAGACAAACACCCAAACCTCCTTGATACCCATACCACAGCAAAGCATCTCCATCGTCAGCCAACCGCGTATCTGTTTTTACAGCACCTCTCAAAAAGACATACTTACACTTAGCAAACACGGCTTCCTGCTCTTCTTACTTCTCCCCCACCTTCCTTCTTTCATATTTCCTATCCATCCCTATCACAGAAGCACGAACCATCCAATAGCCTACCATAATTACTGACTAAAAAGCTCCGTAGAACAGCCTAGAGGGTATCTGTTGGTATGCCCGCGCCTATCCGCTACAAGTATTCGATGTTCTACTTGCAGCTCCATTGTAACGTAGCCTACACCTAAAAACCATGGATCATACTTAAATCCCACAATCATACCTAGACCTACGATGTTATAATAGAAACCAACCAAAATATTTCCAGAGACTCCACTCCAGACCGCACCTATACATCTATTTACAGCTACCGATTTCTGCTTCAATGGAACGGATGCAATCCTAAGCCGGCAACGCCCCCTTTCTCGTCAACTGCTTGTTGAGAACAGTCAGTAAGAACGGCATGCGACAACGTAGGATCGTGGTTGAGATCGACCGTCGCGGTGGCCGGCAGTACCTTAGCCATGACTAGCTCAGCCAGCCCGTGGGCACTTGCTCCGGGATCTGCTTAACCAGTGTTACCTCTTTTTTTTTCTGCCGACCGTTGAACCCAAGATGTTCAAGTTCGAATACGAAATGTTGAAATGCTTAAGGGCCCTAATGTTTATTAAAGAAAAGACTTAGAAGAATTGGACGAAAAGAAAAGTTGATTCATGATCGCACCCCTTAGTAACTAATGAGTAAGATCGTAGATCGAAAGAGAAGCCTCATGTTTGAACTATTCTACTATCCCACGGAAGGCAACACGTAAGTATTTAAACAAAAGCTAACCATAGCAGTTCGTGGTTGCACTGGCGTTTCATTAACTTTCTTAAATTCAGCTGCCACGATGATATGCAGAAAGTGGAAGAAGAGGTGTCTAGCTTTGAGAAGAGGGAGGATCAAAGGTGTTATGTGATCCCCCTGGTCTCTCAACCCACCCAAAACGATCACTGGAATCATCTCTCCTGATCACGACCTTGTCTGTCCTCGGACCTATGAATCCTCATGACTCAAACATATTCTGCGCAGCCTTTGATTAGAGAAGCAAGCAAAAATATTGCTTGCTTACTTCTTTACCCTATCTAATACATAGTATCTAAACGAGACACTATAACCTAAAACTCTTACGTTGCATCCGTAAGAAAATACTCTAAATACACACCACCATGTTCCAATCAAAGAAAGCGTGAGGGTTACCACACTCCCTTCGAAAACTTACTCCATCATCACGGAAGATCTATAGTTCCATCAAGAAATATTGAACTTCAAATAAAAAGTAAATGCAAATTTTCTTGAAACGATATAAAAATAACTAATTTTTGTTTATTGAATAAAATCTTATTATCTAACAAAAGAATTGTCTTAACTTGAATGTCTTAACTGATTTCAAATGTTAATTTATTAAATTTTTTTTAACTTTAAATCGGTATCAAAATTTTACATAAATTTGTCCAAGAAATGATTTATTTCGAAATAATGATAACTACAAGTAAGAAAATGCTGTGATACCTACAACCTATAATCGAAATTAATATACTAGGAGCATTATCCTTTAAATGAAAACTCGATATGATGCTATATAAACTATGAGTTATAGTCTGTCAGACGTGCCAGCAGCCCCTCTATATGCGCAATCGGACGAGCATCTTTCTTTGTTACGGATTTCACCTTCCGAAAGTCCAGACACAATCGGTTCTTACCAGGTTTGCGAACAAGCACCACTGGGGAACTACATGCGCTGCAACTTTCCTCGATGACTCCAAACGAAAGCGTGCGGTCCAACTCCGCATACATAAGAGTTTGTATCGCCGGAGAAACGGCTTTTTTGGTACGGCATCACTTGTATCTATGTAATGCTGCATTAGGTTCGTTTTCTCGAGTCCATTGACTGCGAAAGGAGGAAATCTACAAACAACAGCTTCTAGTCGTTTAGACTCTTCATCATTCAACTTGATCTGGTTGGTGGGTTTCTCATCTGGCCCACCGGTCGTAATTCCTGAAAGACCCGCAATTATATGAGGTGCGATCTGGAATTTTTGCCAAAAGTCGACGCCTTGATATAGACGTTGGCTTAACGATTGCACAATATTAAGATCGATGTCTTTCGTCACACTTTTATATTGGATCGCTTTAGTGATCACTCCCACTATGGAATGCTTTTGTCCATCGGCCGTGGACACAGTAGTCTCTACCTTCCTTACCGTAACATTTTTATTCTTCAAATAGGGAAGTATGTCGGTGCCTAAGCAACTAATACTTGCCTCTGAATCTAGAAAACCTAGGAAATTATCTCCGAATAGACCAACCGTCACATAAGGACGTGGGTCATTTGATTCCTTGCCTATGGTTGCTGAAGCTATGTTACGGTAAGTAGTCCGCTTCCGATGGAAGCGCTCCCTTATCCGTCGTATCCGTTTTGGACAATTCTGGGAAAGTGACAATTCTTTTACGCACTTCGGTATAATTGCGTAACTTTTCATGAAAAGGTTTACGGTATAAAGGTTCTGTTAAATTATTCTTAAAATTCAAATTTGTATCTGGTTTAGGTTCTTCATTCAAAATCGGGATTGTTCTACAATCATTCTTATTCTTGTTCGGTAATTCATTATTATTCTGAATCGGTTTCAAAATTGTAATCTTCGGAAGTTCAAGAGGCGTTGTCGGCTTAGACACTTGAACTACGGGTAAGTCTAATCGGAGCGAACCCCCCGGTTGATGGGTTGTTCCTCCACTCATTTCCCGCTGCGCACTTTGGACATGTCGGACTATACGCATCTGCCAATCCACAACGGTAACAGAATACATTCTTGGCCTTGCTGCTGCAGTCACGGAAATGGTGACCAACTACTTGGCATTTCCAACACTTATGTATTTTTGGATCTCTTTGGATCGCTTCGATGCTACTGGGTTCAACAACAGTTGATTCTGGATGAGGCTCTTCCTTCAGCTCATTAACAAAACGTTTCATGGGCGGGCGTTGTGCTGATGGCACAAAACTTGGATGCGTTGTCTCGTACTGGGATTGATACTTCTCAATGGCGCGGTAAAAATATGCCAATTCCCTGAGACTTGGTGTATTATAGGTGATGAGCAGCTCGCTCATCCTCCTTCTGACATTCGTTTTAATAATTTCAATAAACTCCCTCTATACCACTTATGGTATTGAGGTGTCCGGTTAGAGGATGTCGCATTTGAGGGCGCTCGTCTCTGAGGAGATGAAGTTGGCGGTGAATCGTTAAAATTGAACGCATTGATCCGGGTTAGATAATCGCCCACATTCGCACCTCGAGTCTTCTGTGCTGGATTGATATCTAGCTAAGCTCGATTGGCTCCAGGCGGATATGTAGGTGTCAACAGAGCGGCTTAATCGTCATCTGTTGGCAAAGGATCAGTAAGGTTTCTTCTCGCTCCTGTAGCTCCTGTAGGAACGTTAACAGTAACTACGCATGCAGCGTCTGTACTATTACCAGGCTTACTGGTAATACTGCGAAGGGTCATAGCTTGTGGTTGGGTTGAAGGTTGAGCAGCAGCAGGTGGAAGGGGGTTTTGAGGATTACCTCGAATAAGATTGGCTACTTGTTCTAAAAGATAGGTTTGGCTTTGAGCCAATTGCTCTTTAATGAACCTTCTTTCGTCGCAACGATGTGCTTCTAAGAAAGCTGAAACTATGTCTTGTATAAATGCTGAATGATCAACTGCGTCTTTACGACGTTGTGCCTCCTCTGCGCTCAAATCTTCATAGTCGGCAGGGGCAATCCCTGTGTCATTTTCCGTTCTATCAAAGCCACCCTCAGACTGGTCATCTTCTTCCGGACCATCTTGAGCTGGCTCTCTACCGTAATTTGGTTTTAGTGGCATATTACGGACGTCACGTAGATTCGGGTTATATAAACTTTGGGTAATTGTCTTCCGGTTTGTGCCACTCATTAATCTGAGATAACAACCAGGCACAGCATCCAACAATACCCACCCTCTCCACCCGCGCCACCCGTAACTGTTGCTTTCTATACAATGCAAGCCTCTTGTGGGGCTTATCGCAAGAGATTTTGCATTGGATGGTGAGCAGCATTTGATGTATATTTCTTTCGTGTTTTTTGTCTATATTAATTCCCGTTTGCAAATTGTTTTATGGGCATAACACCTAGGACAGCTTGTTTATAATTGGAATTAATATGGGCCTATACTGCACGGCTGAAATTAGTTTCGTCAAAGTTGAATCTTTTGTGTTTAGTTTTTCAAAATGGTAAGTGATTTTTGTGTTGTATATTCAAATGTTCGTGGGCTAAGAAAGAATTTCTTTTCTGTGTACGCCCATACTGTGCAATACAGGCCAGCTGTTTTGGCATTAAGTGAAACCCAGGTTGGACAGAATACTGATTTATCAGAATTTTGTTTGTTTGGATATAACTTAGTGCCATTACTTTTTTCCCACCATGGTCTTGTCGTTTATGTTAGGAATGATATTGCTTGCCAGAGCCTTCCCCAATATGGGCATTGTTCTAATACGAACTTTAACTTCCTGTGGCTCAAATTCACTGTCCGCAAGCATATCATTCATTACTGTTTTCTTTACAGGAGTCCGAATCTTGACAGCATGTCTACTTGTGATGAGTTAGATGTTTTGTCAGATTCAATTTCCCGAATTGTTTCCCATTGTCCTCACACTGAAGTCGTGATTACGGGCGACTTCAATGTACACAATTCAAGTTGGCTCCGATATTCTGGCCAGACAACACTCGAAGGAAGGTATACCGAGATCTTTGCTGAGTATAACCATCTTACCCAGCTTGTCGATGAGCCTACTCGTATACCGGATGTTGATGGGAATTCCGCCCATACTCTTGACTTGTTCCTTACTTCCCATCCTGATAAATATACTATTAAAGTAACTTCTCCATTTGGCACCTCGGACCATTGTGTCATTTCAGCTAATTTCTCGATCTCCAACCATCCAGTTAAAGAAAAAATTCCCACTAGGACCGTTTGGCAATACGAGAAAGCCAACTGGGACGGTCTGAATAATTTCTTTCGCAACTTTAACTGGTCATTGTGCTTCCTCGATAATGACATTGATGCCAGTGCTGAAATGATTACAGAAGTGATTTTTCTTGGAATGAGAACTTTTGTCCCTCACAGAACAAAATGTATCAAACCAAAAGAAAAGTCTTGGTTTACCGAAGAGTGTAAAGAAGCTATCAGGTTGAAAGAAGTAAGCTTCCGATCCTACAAAGCCAACCCAACTGAGGAAAATCGGAAGAAACACAAACAAGTTAGGAACTCGTGCAACTCCGTTATACACAAAACGAAATTTTTACATGACCAGAAGTTACGGCAAAAAATTCTGCAATGTCCCAAAGGCAGTAAAAACTTCTGGTCATTTGTAAAAAATGTCAAGAACTCAACGTCATCATCAGTTCCAACGCTCATCGTCGACGATAAACCTATTGTCAGCTCTTCAGAGAAGGCAAATATGCTCGCAGCTCATTTTGCTGCAAGTTCTACGTTGCCTGCAAGCAACAATGCCCCTCCTGTACTTGAGAACGTTAATTCTTCTATGGGACAGATATTTTTCCGCACTCGTACAGTAGCAAGAGTACTTCAAGATCTTGATATACACAAATCCGCTGGCCCAGATGGTATACCCCCTATTCTTCTGAAGAAGTGTTCTTCATCTCTGGCAAAACCACTGCGTAAGCTTTTCCATCGCTCCTATCGTTCAGGAATCTTTCCTAGTAGATGGAAAACAGCATTTGTCCAGCCCGTCCCAAAAAAAGGTGATTCCTCCTCCCCCTCCTCCTACCGACGAATTGCACTTACGTCCCTTCTTTCCAAGGTCATGGAAACGCTGATAAATCGTCAGCTCAAGAAATATCTCGAAGATCGGGAGCTTTTAAATGACCGGCAATACGGCTTTCGCAGCAATCGTTCCACTGGTGATCTGATGGCATATCTCACCGAACAGTGGAACAAATCTGTGCATCGCTTTGGCGAAAGCAAGATTATTGCGCTTGATATTTCAAAGGCATTTGATAGAGTTTGGCATGAAGCTCTTTTATCGAAAATGCGTGCATTTGGTATCGATGATACTCTTATTCGTTGGATTAGAAGCTATCTTCTGGACCGTTCAATACAAGTTGTATTAGACGGTTTCAAGTCTGATCTCCACAAAATAAATGCTGGTGTGCCCCAGGGCTCCGTTCTGTCTCCGACTCTCTTTCTCATTTTTATAAATGATCTCTTGTCTGTGACTTCTAATCCATTAAATTGTTTTGCTGACGACTCAACCCTCAGCTTTTCATATACGTTTGATAATTCACGGCCTTCGCCTTCGGACGTGTTATTACAACGAAATCGTATGATAAGCTCGTTAAACTCCGATTTAAACAGCATTGTGAATTGGGGTACTAGAAATCGTGTGGAGTTTAATGCGTCGAAAACTCAATGCTGTCTTTTGTCGTTGAAGCTAAACATACCCCCTATGCCATTATCCATGAATGGTACTTGCATCGAGGAGGCCGAAAAGCTATCAGTACTCGGTATGTGTATCAGTGACAATCTTCGTTGGAATGATCATATACTTGAGATTGCCAAGAATGCTGCAAGATGCTTAGGCTTTCTTAATAGATGCAAGAAGTTTTTCACCCCTTCTGATCTGGCTACAATTTACAAAGCGTTTATACGCCCTAAACTCGAGTATAACTCCCATCTCTGGGCAGGTGCTTCTCAAACTTTTCTTCACCTGCTCGACAGAGTTCAGAAAAAAGCGTTAAAATTGATAGGAGAGAGAAGCATTATGGAAACATTTCCGTCACTTGAACATCGTCGAAATGTCTCATGTCTTTCCTTATTTTACAGATTCTTTTACAAAAAATGCTCACTCGAGGTAGCCAGTTGCGTTCCACCCCTTAAACATTTCCCCCGTAATACTCGTCTTGCTAGGAACGCTCATCAGTTTACACTTGAGCCCAATTTCGGACGTACCGTGAAATATAGAGATTCTTTCTTTAGCCGTACAACACGAATGTGGAATGGATTGCCTGGCACAATTTTTCCTTGCCATTTTGATCTTCAAACATTCAAGATCAATGTTCATCGACACCTCCTTTCCCTCCCTTCCTAACTTCCTATCGCTCGCGCTGTGACTTATCATTAAAAGGGCTATAACAAACCCCTTGATCGCGTGTGCATTATAAAAAAAAAAAAAAAAAAAAAGGCAGACTATAATTGGAAATCCGGTAAAATAAAAAAAAGTCAAGTAGACCGTGAGAAATCCCTTGAACGGGTTCTACTCAAGTAAAGAAATTGGTAAATTTCAAAAAAAAATTGGAAGTCAGAAAAATTCAAATACACCGTGAGCAAAAACCTCCAACGGATATTTGTCAATAAGGTAATTCAATAAAAGTGATATAAGTCTAAAAGTGCTTAATAATAAATGTAAATATATATATCGTCTATTAAAGACAATACTTCAAAATATTTTCAAAACCTCAGAAAAAAATTCGAATATCTAATTATGTATTCTTGATATTTATGCTTACGTCTGTCTATGAAATTCAATACTGGGTATTAGAACTTAAGTTATACTCAAAATCTTAATTGGTACACAATAATCTAAACTTCAGAAATCTATACTATACTCAATAACGGTGGGCTCTATCCCGAAAAGACTAAATGCGGGCTCTATCCCAATAACTATAAACTGTAAATGGGCTCTATCCCAAAAATACTAAAAACGGGCACTATCCCAACTTACACGACAATCAAGAAGTTACGTCCCAACTTGATTGACGGAATACTTAACTAGATACCTTGGAAACTATATTGTTTTCCAACTATCTCAAATTCAAAATTTAAACTGAACTAAGTGTATCTCAAAAAAAAACTTAGTATATAAACTGGTGTCTCATAAAAGATTCGGGAGAGGGTAACCCTCCCTTCCTTGGAACAAGGTGTGTATGTTTCGGTTCTGCAACATAACCGACTCAAAAAAAAAAAAAAAAAAAACAAAAAAAAATTATTGTGTGTAGACTTGATAAACTTTACGGCGTTCTGATTGTAAGAGATAAGAATATTTCCTCCAATCAAAAGGTTGTTCAGGTATGTGAAAATGACATTACGCTACTGCTGACGTACATCGGGTATAAAAACACCAACTACCGGTTAGCGCTTCATGTCCCATCACACAACATCACTTTCTGAATGCTGATGAATATCAAAAATGACTGACATCTTCAAAACAATCATCTGGGTAGTTTAATAATTAAAAGAAACGAATTGATTTGTTGTTGAAACAATTTGGGTCACGCTTGAGTGAACGACCAGCTTCTGCAGCTGACGTGCGTCGGGCAAAAATTCTCCAACCACCGGTCAGAAGACCTGCTCATTCTGCTTTTATGCGACCGGAATCTCAGACATCAACCTTAGGACCTTATCAACACCTCAGCTACTGACGATCAAGCAAAACTACTGCTCAATCCGGACAGAGATCGAAGACATACCTATGTGACAAGAGGTAGAGGAAAAGAGGGTAGACCTAATGCAACAGCTGACTCAGGAAAGACTTCACTAAATCACTGGACAAAATAGTGCCTACACCTCCATCTTAGAAACCTAATCAACAAACAAATATTAACTTTACCTCAAAAACTGAGAAATTTCAAGAAAAATTCTCAAAAATCTTAACTTCCTTCTACGTCACTCTGAATCGACCTTTAACAATTCTTATCTTAACTTCTTTAACCAATTCGGGCCCCACGTTGGGCGCCATCTGTAACGTAAATTATAAGAAATTATGTAAAGAAATAATTATTTAAAAATTAATGAATATCGAAATCGAAACCCATTTACAAAAATACAGAAGTCGAAGCAAGAAGAGACAAACACCCAAACCTCCTTGATACCCATACCAAAGCACAGCATCTCCATCGTCAGCCAACCGCGTATCTGTGTTTACAGCACCTCTCAAAAAGACATACTTACACTTAGCAAACACGGCTTCCTGCTCTTCTTACTTCTCCCCCACCTTCCTTCTTTCATATTTCCTATCCATCCCTATCACAGAAGCACGAACCATCCAATAGCCTACCATAGGTACTGACTACAAAGCTCCGTAGAACAGCCTAGAGGGTATCTGTTGGTATGCCCACGCCTATCCGCTACAAGTATTCGATGTTCTTCTTGTAGCTCCATTGTAACGTAGCCTACACCTAAAAACCATGGACCCTACTTAAATCCCACAATCATACCTAGACCTACGATGCTATAATAGAAACCAACCAAAATATTTCCGGAGACTCCACTCCAGGCCGCACATATACATTTAGTTACAGCTACCGATTTCTGCTTCAACGGAACGGATGCAATCCTAAGCCGGCAACGCCCCCTTTCTCGTCAACTGCTTGTTGAGAACAGTCAGTAAGAACGGCATGCGACAACGTAGGATCGTGGTTGATATCGACCGTCGCGGTGGCCGGCAGTACCTTAGCCATGACTAGCTCAGCCAAGCCGTGGGCACTTGCTCCGGGATCTACTTAACCGGGGTCTAGGCTAATTCACTGTGCACAATTCACTGTGCCCAATTCACTGTGCACAATTCACTGTGTGGACAATTCACTGTGCACAATTCACTGTTGACACAATTCACTGTGGCGGGCAATTCACTGTGGTGGACAATTAACTGTGTGCATTTCATTGTGGTGTACTATTCGCGCGCGCGAATAGTACACCACAATGAAATGCACACAGTCAATTGTCCACCACAGTGAACTGTCCCCAATGCCTTAATCTTAAAACGGTTTAGTATTATTATTTACAAAGTTTTTTCATTAAATCAATAAACAGAGAACAAAAATCTAACAGATTTTGGTTCCGATTGTAGTAATTTTTTCAGTTATTGAAACAAATTTCAGTTATTGAAACGAACACAACATAAGGAAAATGATCTTCCATTTGATGTACTTGTGTTTCAATGTCTGCTCATCACTATAGAGGTGGAATTTATTCAACTTTTGCCACAATGAATAACCTCACTACAGTTGTCCACCACTGTAAATTTATTGTCCATAACAGTTAATTGCCCACCACAGTGAATTATGTACCACAGTGAATTGTGCACAGTGAAGTGTCCCCACAGTGAATTGTGCACAGTGAATTCTGCACGGTGAATTGTGCACAGTGAATTAGCCGGCTTCGGCTTAACCGGTGTTACCTCTTTTTTTTTTCTGCCGACCGTTGAACCCAAGATGTTCAAGTTCGAATACGAAATGTTGAAATGCTTAAGGGCCCTCATGTTTATTAAAGAAAAGACTTAGAAGATTTGGGCGAAAAGAAAAGTTGATTCATGATCGCAAACCCCTAGTGAGTAAGATCGTAGATCGAAAGAGAAGCCTCATGTTTGAACTATTCTACTATCCCACAGAACGCAACACGTAAGTATTTAAACAAAAGCAAACCATAGCAGTTCGTGGTTGCACTGGCATTTCATTAACTTTCTTCCATCCTGCTGCCACGATGATATGCAGAAAGTGGAAGAAGAGGTGTCTAACTTTGAGGGGAGGGAGGATCAAAGGTGTTATGTGATCCCCCTGGTCTCTCAACCCACCCAAAACGATCACAGGAATCATCTCTCCTGATCACGACCTTGGCTGTCCTCGGACCTATGAGTCCCCATGACTCAAAAATATTCTGGGCAGCCCCTGATTAGGGAAGCAAGCAAAAATATTGCTTGCCTACTTCTTTACCCTATCCAATAAATAGTATCTAAACGAGACACTATAACCTAAGACTCTAATGTTGCATCCGTAAAAATATACTCTAAATAAACACCACCATGTTCCAATCAAAGAAAGCGTGAGGGTTACCACCCTTCCTTCGAAAACTTACTCCATCATCACGGAAGATCTATAGTTCCATCAAGAAATATTGAACTTCAAATAAAAAGTAACTGCAAATTTTCTTGAAACGTTATAAAAATAACTAATTTTTGTTTATTGAATAAAATCTTATTATCTAACAAAAGAATTGTCTTAACTTGAATGTCTAAACTGATTTCAAATGTAAATTTATTAAATTTTTCTTAACTTTAAATCGGTATCAAAATTTTACATAATTTGTTCAAGAAATGATTTATTTCGAAATAATGATAACTACAAGTAATAAAATGCTGTGATACTTACAATCTTAAATCGAAATGAGTATACTAGGAGCATTATCCTTTAAATGAAAACTCTATATAATGCCATATAAACTATGAGTTATAGTACGGTAATGTAAAGCTCTGGTGTAATTCACAAATGAAAATTGTTATCGTTCATACCGAGCGAGATTCGATACGCGAAACGATGTTGCTAACTCTTAGTTTGTATCTATAAAAAAAAATTTTTTTAAAGCGCGGCGGCGAAATCTTAACTTCGATTAAATTTGTTAAGATTGCCTCGAATTAAATTGAGTGGTAAATTTCAAATTATCGATGGTCTATGAAAGTTTCTTAATATCTAAACTGACAATTGAAAAAACACGAGTTCAACCGAGGTAAAAGTTTTTAAATACCCATTCAACAACGTAATTTAAACAGACAAAACAAAATAATCTAAATGGGGTAATTTACCCGTAGCAACGTCAAGGTCAACAATATAATTCAAATACCCCATACACATGAACACAGTTCGTAAAATCAATATATGTATGTAATATATTATCAATGTGTAAATTGTAAATCAAAATATAATCAATCAAAATTTCTTTCTACCAATGGGGTAGTCAAAGAAATACGTTGTCCACTTAACGGTGTTTCGGAAGTGCACTTCAGGAACAGCTGAAAAGGGTTAGTTAAATATTTTAAGTTTGTTAACGTTATTATTGATAATTCATTACAGTACGTCCTCTCTTTTAGGATCGTTTTCTAATGTTAAGATATTTGAGACACTTACTTGTTGCTGATGCCTTGTCTAACGCGCCAGTGTCTTTTGGTTCATACGCAATATGTCGCAGATACGACAGACACTATTAAAATATGTTGCGGAAGGAACGCGGGAATAATATTCGCGTTTAATAATACACGGTACACAATACACAAAAGGAAAGTTACGGATTTATAAAGGTGCGAGATATATGAATGTGAAGCTAGAAGCCACACAAGCAATATGCGCGAACGCGGCGTCAAAACGCGGGTGAATGTGGTCGCTACCGACGCAAAGAGAAGTGGGTGGGTCTATAAGACCAAGTGAAAACACAAAAAAAAAGAAATATCAAAAGACAATTATGTAGTGAAAAATAAAATGTAAAGTTATTATTAAGCACCGAAAAGAAAAACAATTAGTGGTAGCACTTCACTTTAAGATACCGTATTGAAGAACGAGAACGGGGAGCACGGGCTTCAAAGAAATAAAGTTACTTTAAGAATCGATCGCAAAACGATAACAACCGGATAAATTTTATATGAGGATAATCACAAATTTATTGTGTTCGTTATAATATTCACTATCTCAAGAAAATTTAATAAATATTTTTACATAACACTAACTACTACCTTAGAAATACTGATATATATATAATATACAAAATAATAATGTATGGTGGAGGAGGTGTGGCACTTGTCGTTATGCCTCTATCCACAGAATTGATTTTGGTGTACCACCATCCGTGGTAGTATGGGTTGTACGCCGACGTCGAACGCAAACTACGTGACGACGTTGGATTCGAAATATGAGGCGACAAGGGGGCTCGCCAATGAGCTCCACACAGGGTGGTTTAGCTTTTACGCTCCCACCGAATTTACAGTAAAAAAAATAAAGTAAAAGCTTTACCTGGTAAATCACTTGGTATACAAATACCCTTCTTATTTTCTTATGTATTTATTAAATTAATTCTTCGAACAGCTACAAGTTGTAAAGGTGAGTATGTTGAAGAGTGTCCGTCCCGCGGTGCTCCGTAAATTCGGTTTTGGCGTTGTTGGATGCTGGGGACCGGCATCTGTGACTGAGCACACGCCTGGCGTCCTGGTGTTCTGCTTCTGATGAAAGAGAAGATATCCTTCAATATTAAGTTGGGGCCTTCAGCCAATTCGTGACTGGGTACCCGACGTACTGACGTAAATATTGTTGCGCCTGGTGATAGGCGTTGGCAAGATAAGTGTTGGCGTGGCCGTGGACGAGCCGATGAACGGATCAACGTCGATCGGTCTCACGCGTTAGCTTCTTCAAAAAGGAACAAAGGAAATCCCAAGGATACCTTCATCACAGCACATTGTGTGGTCCCAACAATAAAACCAGTGACCCAAAGAAAGAAGGAATTTGTGTCGGAATGTGCTGCCTGCACACTAAAGTTACATATATTTGGTAGCAAGTAATGTGGACATCATAAAAAAAAGGAACGTGTATGTCCAGGTGTATGGGTGGATATCGGCATCCAATTATTCAGGAAAAATCCCATCAATCCGTGTGTAGTAGTATTTAATTTCTACAAAAATCCGATGCGCAGCCTGCGCCTGTTGGATAGGATGTTGCTCAGAGCTGTTTCCTAGGGTTGGAGTTCCTAAATACGCAGAGAAAACTAAAAGGTACCACGTCTGCCATGTGGTGTAACTAAATTTAACACATCTCGTAGCAAAGGCATATGTATTTGCTACGAGAAATGTTAAGTTATTATCCTTACCTGCTTCCATGCCAATATTATCTTTCGTATATTGAAGATCCGAATTTCCTTGCAATTGGAATAATCCTCGCCAAAAAGAAGTAGTAAAAAAAATTGGCGCGGTACGGCTGCTTATAAATTGACTGTTCTACGATGGCGTTGTTTTCTCGTCGAATAGTTGCTTCAAAATAAAGTCCACATTCTAATTTCTCGTTGGCTTTCCTGTTTTCCAGGTAGCCAACGCCCTAATTTCCAGTCTCACTTCCTCTTTTCCAATACTGGTTCCATTACAAGTAGCACGATAGATGGAACGGAGTAGCGGGTCTTTATGGGTAGTGCTCACTGTACTACTCCGGCAAGTGTGACTTTTTATTAGTCATAAGGTATGTCAGAATGAACAAATAAGTGGATTTTCTTTTAGATTAAAATACCGGATGAGTCGAATGTCACAACTCTGCATTCGCATAAAACATTACGATGCGAAATTTTTGTTACTAAGAGCAGTCGGAGAAAGATAATCTCCTGACATCTCTGTCAATTTAAATGAAGGTAGTACTATCATAGGGGTATCACATGTGTCGTCATTGGGACTTTAAATTGATGTTTCTTGATTTGCGTCATCTTGACAAGACATGGAATGTTTAGTCCTGTCATGAATTTGACAAATATCACGCTCGAGGTATGTCAAGGATAGCAAATCGCAGGACTGGGGAATTTGCAAAAAGGTTGACAGATTCTGCAAGGTGAGTTTACTTATCATCGTTTGTCAGTTGCTCGGTCTTAGTTATTCTCATAGGACAGTAGCGAGCCCAAACTGCTTTTATTCTCAAAAATGTCATTCGCTACAATTCCCTTTGAGGCGTAATAGACATTAGTCTAGCATAACATCAACTAAGACAATAAGCAACATTGAACGTGAATATAATCGTACGGTTGGGCTAGTTCGGTTGGTCAGATGGGGTAAAAATTTTCGTGACAATCTACTTTATTCCACACCCTTTTTGCTCACTAGACCTACTGTCTGACAGCTATTTATCGGCAATTAGCTGGCCTGTCATTTTCTATGTAGCGGATGCCTATATTTTGACTTTGTCCTATTAGTGTGATCGCCACACTTATGGCGTCCGTGTGAATGAGGTGTTATTTTTGCCTAGTGAGTAGTTGGTTAATCGTCACTTTTCTGCACTTCCAATGCAATAGTGGAATGGACAAGTCTTGGAAAGACGATTGAAATTTGGAAGTCGAGTGGACTCCGTCCTGGAAGTGGATTTCGTTGTCGAAGTGGATTCCGTTTGTGGAATCCTTCGTTGGTGGATCGTATTGGGTGCTATCAGCACTGTATGGGTAACCGTGAGGTTTCTTTGGTAGATGGCACCAGTGGCAAATATTACTTGCAAGTAAATGGCGAGAAAGTTTTCACTACAAGCTTGGAATTTCGACTAAGCCTGCTTAGTCTAACTTCCAAGAAAAAGGTGAACTTCTCACAACTAAGTTCTTACGTCTGGAACCTTCTTACTCTTCGTATCTTAATGACAATGCGACTCCTTTACGTCTAGTCGGTCGAAGACAAAAAAAATGTTATGGGGTGTGTACTATGATGACACGCCATAGCTTGGACATTCTGTTGAGTATCTGAAAATATAATGAAATCATGAAAATAGACCAAGAGTCTCATGCACAGCTGAGAGCCGGGCATCAGATTAAATTTAAGATAAAGAATCTTATTTCCTTAAGTACTGTGAGGTACTTGAATGTAACATCAGAAAAATGTTTAAGTTTTCCTCGGTTCGCGGGAGAGAAAAAAAAAATTTCAAAATAAAAACCAGGAGATGGTTGGGGTGCAAGTGCTTTACCTCTTTAAATCTTTAGTGTGACACGTTGACTTATGGCCTCGCCTTTCTTCGACTTCGTACAAATTGTTACCGATTAATTGGCTTACTCGAACTTTAATAAACTTAGGACACAACTTGGCGCTCAGATGCTTAGTTGCGTCGCTTAGTACCTGATTTCTTTTGTAAATTTCTTCACCTACTCTGAACATCACTTTCCAACTACGAAGATTGTAATTCTTCTCTTCGTGAGTTCTAATTAATGTTTGCTTCAGGTACGAGTGAACGATGTTCATCTTGGCGACTTAAGGAAGCCAATCTATCTCCGAACAGTTCAGTCCACCCAACTCTCTCAAAAGACGATAATCTGCCCCATGCTCCATCATGCGTTGCCGAATAAGGCTTCGTATGGGGACATCGATAGGGTTGAATGCACTGTCGTGCGCAAGGTACTACTGATCGAAGACAGATGGGCATCCCAATCCGTCTGTCGAGGATTGACGTACGACGGAATGGCCGCCAAGATTGAACGGTTCACTCGTTCACTTGCATTCGACTGGGGAGCATACACTGCCGTCCGGTAGTGTTTGACCCCGAAACCATCTAAGAATGTCTCGAACTCCTTACCAACAAATTGAGTGCCGTTGTCAGAGAGAATACTCTCTGGCACTCCGTAAATCAAGAATACTTCGTCCTTCAGGAATTTGACAACGCTCGCGGCTGTTGCCTTGCGCAGTGGTTTGATGAAGACAAATTTGGTTAACTGATCTAACACGGTCACGATGTAAACATTACCAGATTTTGACCTAGGATACGGCCCGAGAAAGTCAACATACAAATGTTGAAATGGCCTTTCCACCTCGAAACTGTTTCCCATCTCTGCTCGTTATGTCATGTTAGCTGCCTAACTGGTCCTGCACGTTTCACAACGGTCTACGTACAGTTTGACCTGAGTGAACATTCCTGGCCAGTAGAATCTGTCTCTTAACCGATAGAATGTCTTCACCACCCCAATATGTGAAGCACGCGGCGAATTGTGAGCCAATGAGATCAGAGATTCCGTCATCTCTGAGGGGACCCACAACTTCCAAGTTAGATCGTCGGCCAAGGGATTACCAACCGCATGTTTAGTGCGCTTGTATATGTACCCTTCCGACACTTTGAGGTCAGGTAACCGCTCCTGTTCCTTCCTGATATGACTGATGATATCGAGATACCCAAGGTCGATGTGGAGTACCTCTGAGGTTCTGATCTGCGGTAGACATGAAAGGAAGGCTGACACTGTCAACTCATCGTCTTCATATGCTCTTGATAGAGCGTCTGGCACGACATTAAATGTACCCTCTCTATGCTCTACCACAAAATCTAAGCCCTGGAGACGCATACTCCACCTCGCTTATCTTCCGGTTGGATCTTTCATAGTCATCAGCCATTTGAGGCTGGAATGGTCCGTAATAACGCGAAAATGGTATCCCTCAACGTACGATCTGAACTTTTGGACCTTTAAAAGCTGCTAAGCACTCGCGCTCTGTCACCGAATAGTTTCTCTGTGCAGCATTGAGTTTCCGGGAGAAGTAGTATATAGGCTGCTCCGCCCCGGATTCGTCCCGCTGACAGAGAACACATCCGATGCCATTCGCGGATGCGTCGCAGAGAATGATGAATTCTTTGGAGAAGTCTGGATTGACCAATACAGGCGATGAAGTCAAAGCTTGTTTGATCTGCAGGGAAGCTTCAATAGCTTCTGGACTTAGCTTGAAGACTTTTCCCTTTTTCAGTGTTTCGGTCAAGGGTGCTGCTAGGATGCTGAAATCCTTAACAAATCGTCGATACCAACCTGCCATACCGAGAAATGGGCGAACTTGGCGAGTTGTGGTTGGTAACGGGAAGTTAGTGATTGCTGTGATCTTATCTGGATCAGCTTTCAGACAACCCTGACCGGCCTTATAACCGAGATAGTGAAGCTCGTTAAAACAAAACTTCGACTTCTCGACAATTATCGTCAGTCCTGCATTAGTCAAGCACTTTCCGACTATCTCCTGAGTCTCTAGGTGTTCGTCGAAATCCTTCGACACAACCAATAGATCGTCCAAGTAAACGAAAATTTGATCTCGGAATCCCGATGGGATAGCAGACTCATTAAGTAGCTTAGACTTTGTGCCGCATTACATAGACCGAAGGGCATGAGCTTAAATTGGTACAGTGGTCGGCCAGGTACCGTAAAAGCGGTCTTCTCCCTTGAACTTTGCTCCAGCGGTATCTGCCAAAACGCATCCTTCAGGTGCACGCTAGAAATATAGCACGTCTCTGTCAGACGTGCCAGCAGCCCCTCTATATGCGCAATTGGACGAGCATCTTTCTTTGTTACGGAGTTCACCTTCCGAAAGTCCAGACACAATCGGTTCTTACCAGGTTTGCGAACAAGCACCACTTGGGAACTCCATGCGCTGGAACTTTCCTCGATGATTCCTAACGAAAGCGTGCGGTCCAACTCCGCATACATAAGAGTTTCTATCGCCGGAGAAACGGGGTAGTACCTTTGCTTTATTGGTTCGGCATCACCCGTATCTATGTAATGCTGCACTAGGTTCGTTTTCCCGAGTCCATTGACTGCGAAAGAAGGAAATCTACGAACAACAGCTTCTAGTCGTTTAGACTCTTCATCATTCAACTTGATCTGGTTGGTGGGTTTCTTATCTGGCCCACTGGTCGTAATTCCTGAAAGACCCGCAATTATATGAATTGCGATCTGGAATTTTTGCCAAAAGTCGAAGCCTAGATATAGACGTTGGCTTAACGATTGCGCAATATAAAGATCGATGTCTTTCGTCACACTTTTATATTGGATCGCTGTCTTGATCACTCCCACTATGGATTGCTTTTGTCCATCGGCCGTGGACACAGTAGTCTCTACCTTCCTTACCGTAACATTTTTATTCTTCAAATAGGGAAGTCTGTTGGTGCCTAAGCAACTAATACTTGCCCCTGAATCTAGAAAACCTAGGAAATTATCGCCGAATAGACCAACCGTCACATAAGGACGTGGGTCATTTGATTCCTTGCCTATGGTTGCTGAAGCTATGTTACGGTAAGTAGTCCGCTTCCGATGGAAGCAATCCCTTATCCGTCGTATCCGTTTGGACAATTCTGGGAAAGTGACCATTCTCTTACGCACTTCGGTATAATTGCGTAACCTTTCATGAAAAGGTTTACGGTATAAAGGTTCCGTTAAATTATTCTTAAAATTCAAATTTGTATCTGGTTTAGGTTCTTCATTCAAAATCGGGATTGTTCTACAATCATTCTTATTCTTGTTCGGTAATTCATTCTAATTCTCAATCGGTTTCAAAATTGTAATCTTCGGAAGTTCAAGAGGCGTTGTCGGCTTAGACACTTGAACTCCGGGTAAGTCTAATCGGAGCGAACCCCCCCCCCCCCCGCCGTTGATGGGTTGTTCCTCCATTCGTTTCCCTCTGCGCACTTTGGGCATGTCGGACCTTACGCATCTGCCAATCCACAACGGTAACAGAAAACATTCTTGGCCTTGCTGCTGCAGTCACGGAAATGGTGACCAAGTACTTGGCATTTCCAGCACTTATGTAGCTTTGGATCTCTTTGGATCGCTCCGATGCTACTGGGTTCAACAACAGTTGATTCTGGATGAGGCTCTTCTTTCAGCTCATTTACAAAACGTTTCATGGGCGGGCATTGTGCTGATGGCACAAAACTTGGACGCGTTGTCTCGTACTTTGATTGATACTTCTCAATGGCGCTGTAAAAATATGCCAATTCCCTGAGACTTGGTGTATTATAGGTGATGAGCAGCTCGCTCATCCTCCTTCTGACATTTGTTTTAATAATTTGAATAAACTCCCTCTCCGGACGTGGAGTCCGCATCTTCGAGTTAATACTGAGGATTGCGTCGTAAAAGTCATTAAATGATTCGCCATTCTGCATTTTTCGATCCGATAGTTTTCGGAAGAGTTCCGTGTCGGTTTTTAGACTGCGGTACTGTTCTACCAAAGCCGTTTTTAATGAAACCCAAGAAGTGTGCTAATTGCTTTTTAAGTACAACCAATACCATGCCTCAACAGAACCGGAAACGAAGTGATAAAAGTTCATCACTATCTCGTCCCATGGCACGTTGTTGCTGTATCGAATGCATTCGAGACGGAACAAGAAATCGTCAACTGACATGTTCTTGCCGTCGAAATTCAGTTCCCACTTATGGTACTGAGGTGTCCTGTTAGAGGATGTCTCATTTGAGGGCGCTCGTCTCTGAGGAGAAGAAGTTGGCAGTGAATCGTTAAAATTGAACGCATTCATCCGGGTATGATAATCGCCTACATTCGCACCTCGAGTCATCTGTGCTGGATTGATATCTAGCGAAGCTCGACTGGCTCCAGGCGGATATGTAGGTGTCAACAGAGCGGCTTAATCGTCATCTGTTGGCGACGGATCAGTAAGGTTTCTTCTCGCTCCTGTAGCTCCTGTAGGAACGTTAACAGTCTGTACTATTAGCAGGCTTACTGGTAATACTGCGAGAGGTCATAGCTTGTGGTTGGGTTGAAGGTTGAGCAGCAGCAGGTGGAAGGGGGTTTTGAGGATTACCTCGAATAAGATTGGCGACTTGTTCTAAAAGATAGGTTTGGCTTTGAGCCAATTGCTCTTTAATGAACCTTCTTTCGTCGCAACGATGTGCTTCTATGGAAGCTGAAACTATGTCTTGTATAAATGCTTAATGATCAACTGCGTCTTTACGACGTTGTGCCTCCTCTGCGCTCAAATCTTCATAGTCGGCAGGGGCAATCCCTGTGTCATTTCCCGTTCTATCAAAGCCACCCTCAGACTGGTCATCTTCTTCCGGACCATCTTGAGCTGGCTCTCTACCGTAATTTGGTTTCAGTGGCATATTAATGACGTTACGTAGATTCGGGTTATATAAACTTTGGGTAATTGTCTTCCGGTTTGTGCCACTCATTAATCTGAGATAACAACCAGGCAGACTATAATTGGAAATCCGGTAAAATAAAAAAAAGTCAAGTAGACCGTGAGAAATCCCTTGAACGGGTTCTACTCAAGTAAAGAAATTGGTAAATTTCAAAAAAAAATTGGAAGTCAGAAAAATTCAAATATACCGTGAGCAAAAACCTCCAACGGATATTTGTCAATAAGGTAATTCAATAAAAGTGACATAAGTCTAAAAGTGCTTAATAATAAATGTAAATATATATATCGTCTATTAAAGACAATACTTCAAAATATTTTCAAAACCTCAGAAAAAAAAATTCGAATTTCTAATTATGTATTATTGATATTTATGCTTACGTCTGTCAATGAAATTCAAAACTGGGTATTAGAACTTAAGTTATACTCAAAATCTTAATTGGTACACAATAATCTAAACTTCAGAAATCTATAGTATACTCAATAACGGTGGGTTCTATCCCGAAAAGACTAAATGCGGGCTCTATCCCAATAACTGTAAACTGTAAACGGGCTCTATCCCAAAAATACTAAAAACGGGAACTATCCCAACTTACACGACAATCAAGAAGTTACGTCCCAACTTGATTGACGGAATACTTAAAAAAAACTAGATACCTTGGAAACTATACTGTTTTCCAACTATCTCAAATTCAAAATTTAAACTGAACTAAGTGTATCTCAAAAAAAAAAAACTTAATATATAAACTGGTGTCTCATAAAAGATTCGGGAGAGGGTAACCCTCACTTCCTTGGAACAAGGTGTGTATGTTTCGGCTCTGCAACATAACCGACTCAAAAAAAAAAATAATCAAAAAAAAATTTAAGTGTGTGTAGACTTGATAAACTTTACGTCGTTCTGATTGTAAGAGATAAGACAATTTCCTCAAATCAAAAGGTTGTTCAGGTATGTGAAGATGACATTACGCTACTGCTGACGTACATCGGGTATAAAAACACCAACTACCGGTTAGCGCTTCATGTCCCATCACACAACATCACTTTCTGATCAGGAGCGGATTTAGGCCTAGGCCCGTGAGGCCCAGGCCTAGGGCGCCAAATTTTAGGGGGTGCCATAATTTTGAAGACGACTTAAATTTAAAATCGATTGGGTTTTCTGTGTATGGAAATAATCGCAGTAAAATTATATTTTCTTTAATATTACTACCAAAACAAACAAAAAATAAATTTATAATATAGTAAAACACAATCCTTATTCGTGCTTAGTTTAGCATTTTTTACTTTTTTTTAAAGCAATATATGCATTGCATTCGTAAAAAAACATAACATTGCGATGATATAGAAGCCGAAAAAATTGGGTCCGAAAATTCTGTCTGTCCGTCTGTCTTTATCGGCACCTACAGCCTAAACGGCTGGATTGATTAGCTTCAGACTTGGTATATAGTATTATTATGACGTCCTACAGGGGGTTTTTGTGAATTATTATTCTATTCTAGCTCTAAAACTAACGGTGCCTGACATATTATTTTTAATGAAAAACTCATTTTCCTCAAAAACGCTTCCTATATTTTTGATAAAACTTCCTGAATGGTGTTTTTTGTGTAAACTTTGTTTTGATTTTAATAGTTTTTTTTTTTGGAAAAGTCTTATAACAGGACCTCCTATCGGAGGTATCGATTTTTTTCAAATCAGATTTTTTCGTAAGCTATTTGATGGATTTCGGTGAAAAATTTAATGTAAAAGCGCTTAAATAATGTTGCTTCTTCAAATGTTCAAAAAAATGTAATTTTTTTTGTTTAATTTTTGATTATGTCAAAAACGGCTAGATCAATTTTTTTAAATTTTATTTTTCAGGTAAGAACTATAAATTCCTAGAAATTTACATTCTAAAAAAAATTTTTGAATGTTTTCGAAAAGTTTTTTA
The DNA here is from genome assembly GCA_916050605.2 of Platycheirus albimanus. NCBI lineage: Eukaryota > Metazoa > Arthropoda > Insecta > Diptera > Syrphidae > Platycheirus > Platycheirus albimanus. Next base: position 184,914,423 of record OU696696.1, read on the forward strand.
AAAACGGTTTTCTTAAAAAACTGGGCGAACGATTTTGAAAAAAAAAATGCAAAATTCAAAACATTAAAAGAATCACTTCACTTTTCCCAAAAAAACGTTCAAACTAGTAATTTTTAGGTGATTAATAAAGTTTCATATGATTTTTTCCCTACTAATCTTTTTTCTAAATCTCAAGCCCCAAGATCACTGGCAAGTTCATGCGACCAAGTCTTGCATAAATAAATATATAATATTAATATAATATTAAATGAACTCCACATTCTCTGGTTAGTTTTTAAATAATAAGTATAAGGTTAAGGAACACAAATAATTTTAACATTAATATAAGCATTAACTCTAGGATGATAATGTTCACTTTAAAAAAAATTTATGAAGAAATAAGAAAAGGAATAATAGAAATGTTTGCAGAGCAGTACAACTGAAAAAGTGAAAACTGCCAACATAATAAGTTGACAAGACTTGCATGAAAGGGACAAATCTTTTTTTTTAATGTTTGACATTTTGTTCTACATTTCTATTACAAGTACTATCTTTCAAACAAAGTCATCATAATCGCAGTAGATTGAAGAAAAGCGCTGTGCACCACCAGTAGATTTAAAAAATACTGAGAAAAAATCACAGTGGATCTACTGCTTTCGCAGTAAAGTTCGTGGGAGTTAGTCGATTTGGGAGCTAGGACGTAGGGCCGTCAAGAGTAAATGAAAGGGAACTTTACTCTGGCCATGAGTATTTTAAGTACAGAACTAACTAGACGTAAAGAAGTCTACAAACAGCTTCACGATAATTTCAGTTTCTTCGATAATTTACCTGTCATTAATATAAATAAATTAACAGAGCTAACAACAAAGACAGTCGCAAAATATTCGGACGATTTAGAAGAAGCATTAAGTAATGAGTGCATTCATCTGCAGTTTTACTTAAAACAACTACATATTAGGCAAGGATAAAGATACACGCTCTGCATCAAATATAAGTGCGTCTTTGCATTCACGTGAACTCTACGATATCTTTCCAAATATAGGTATTGCGTTGCATATTTATCTAAATATTCATACAACTAATTGTTCTGGAGAAAGATCATTTTCCACCCTGAAAAGAGTGAAAAGTTATTTGCGTGCAGGTATGAAGCAAGAGAGACTCAATGCACTTGCATTACTAACCATTGAAGCACAATTGGTTCAAGAAGTTAATTATGAAGAGGTCATTTATATTTTCGCACGGACAAAAGCAAGAAAAAAAAATTTATAATCTGCTTTATCAGATACAAATAATTACAAGCAATTTATTATTAATCCTTTACTTAATTGTTATGTTAAAAAAATAAATGTTTAATTGATTCCTAAAGTTCCTAGATTTCTTATTTTTATTAATATTTCATTATTTTACGAAAGAAAAAGGGCGCCACATCGTCTTGGGCCTAGGGCGCCGTCAAACCTAAATTCGCTACTGTTACTGATGAATATCAAAAATGACTGACATCTTCAAAACAATCATCTGGGTAGTATAATAATTAAAAGAAATAAATTGATTTGTTGTTGAAACAATTTGGGTCACGCTTGAGTGAACGACCAGCTTCTGCAGCTGACGTGCGTCGGGCAAAAATGCTCCAACCACGGGTCAGAAGACCTGCTCATTCTGCTTTTATGCGACCGGAATCTCAGACATCACCCTCAGGACCTTATAAACACCTCAGCTACTGACGACCAAGCAAAACTACTGCTCAATCCGGACAGAGATCGAAGACATACCTATGTGACAAGAGGTAGAGGAAAAGAAGGAAGACCTAATGCAACAGCTGACTCAGGAAAGACTTCACTAAATCACTGGACAAAATAGTGCCTACACCACTGATCTCGATGGTGTCCCTCCAACTAAGAAACCTGATCAAGAAACAAATATTAACTTTACCTCAAAAACTGAGAAATTTCAAGAATAATTCTCAAAATTTCTTAACTTCCTTCTACGTCACTCTGAATCGACCTAACTTACCTAACAATTCTTATCTTAACATCTTTTTCCAAATCGGGCCCAACGTTGGGCGCCATCTGTAACGTAAATGATAAGAAAAAATGTAAAGAAATAATTATTTAAAAATTAATGAATATCGAAATCGAAACCCATTTACAAAAATATAGAAGTCGAAGCAAGAAGAGACAAACCCCCAAACCTCCTTGATACCCATACCAAAGCACAGCATCTCCATCGTCAGCCAACCGCGTATCTGTGCTTACAGCACCTCTGAAAAAGACATACTTACACTTAGCAAACACGGCTTCCTGCTCTTCTTACTTCTCCCCCACCTTCCTTCTTTCATATAGGTTGGTATGCCCACGCCTATCCGCTACAAGTATTCGATGTTCTCCTTGTAGCTCCATTGTAACGTAGCCTACACCTAAAAACCATGGACCCTGCTTAAATCCCACAATCATACCTAGACCTACGATGCTATAATATAAACCAACCAAAATATTTCCAGAGACTCCACTCCAGACCGCACCTATACATCTAGTTACAGCTACCGATTTCTGCTTCAATGGAACGGATGCAATCCTAAGCCGGCAACGCCCCCTTTCTCGTCAACTGCTTGTTGAGAACAGTCAGTAAGAACGGCATGCGACAACGTAGAATCGTGGTTGAGATCGACCATCGCGGTGGCCGCCAGTACCTTAGCCATGACTAGCTCAGCCAGGCAGTGGGCACTTGCTCCGGGATCTGCTTAACCGGTGTTACCTTTTTTTTTCTGCCGACCGTTGAACCCAAAATGTTCAAGTTCGAATACGAAATGTTGAAATGCTTAAGGGCCCTCAAGTTTATTAAAGAAAAGACTTAGAAGAATTGGAGGAAAAGAAAAGTTGATTCATGATCGCTCCCCCTAGTAACTAATGAGTAAGATCGTAGATCGAAAGAGAAGCCTCATGTTTGAACTATTCTACTATTCCACAGAACGCAACGCGTAAGTATTTAAACAAAAGCAAACCATAGCAGTTCGTGGTTGCACTGGCGTTTCATTAACTTTCTTCCATTCTGCTGCCACGATGATATGCAGAAAGTGGAAGAAGAGGTGTCTAGCTTTGAGGGTTACCACCCTCCCTTCGAAAACTTACTCCAACATCACGGAAGATCTATAGTTCCATCAAGAAATATTGAACTTCAAATAAAAAGTAAATGCAAATTTTCTTGAAACGTTATAAAAATAACTAATTTTTGTTGCTAACTCTAACTTTGTATCTATAAAAAAAAAAAATTTTACGCGGCGGCGAAATCTCAACTTCGATTAAATTTGTTAAGATTGCCTCGAATTAAATTGAGTGGTAAATTTCAAATTATCGATGATCTATGAAAACTTCTTAATATCTAAACTGACAATTGCAAAAACACGAATTCTTCCGAGGTAAAAGTTTTTAAATACCCATTCAACAACGTAATTAAAACAGACAAAACAAAGGGATCTACATGGGGTAATTTACCCGTAGCAACGTAAAGGTCAACAATATAAATCAAATACCCCATACATATGAATACAGTTCGTAAAATCAATATATGTAATATATTATCAAAGTGTAAATTGTAAATCAAAATATAATCAATCAAAATTTCTTTCTACCAATGGGGTAGTGAAAGAAATACGTTGTCCACTTAACGGTGTTGCAGAAGTGCACTTCAGGAACAGCTGAAAAGGGTTAGTTAAATATTTTAAGTTTATTAACGTTATTATTGATAATTCATTACAGTACGTCCTCTCTTTTAGGATCGTTTTCTAATGTTTACATATTTGAGACAATTGCTTGTTGCTGCTGCCTTGTTTAACGCGTCAGTGTCTTTTGGTTCATACCCAATATGTCGCAGATACGACAGACACAATTAAAATATGTTGCGGAAGGAACGCGGGAATAGTATTCGCGTTTAATAATACACGGTACACAATACACAAAAAGAAAGAAAGATTTATAAAGGTGCGAGATATATGAATGTGAAGCTAGAAGCCACACAAGCAATATGCGCAAACGTGGCGTCAAAACGCGGGTGAATGTGGTAGCTACCGACGCAAAGAGAAGTGGGTGGGTCTAAAAGACCAAGTTAAAACACAAAAAAAAAGAAAATTCTGTAGTGAAAAATAAAATGTAAAGTTATTATTAAGCACCGAAAAGAAAAACAATTAGTGGTAGCACTTCACTTTAAGATACCGTATTGAAGAACGAGAACGGGGAGCACGGGCTTCAAAGAAATAAAGTTACTTTAAGAATCGATCGCAAAACGATAACAACCGGATAAATTTTATATGAGGATAATCACAAATTTATTGTGTTCGTTATAATATTCACTATCTCAAGAAAATTTAATAAATATTTTTACATAACACTAACTACTACCTTAGAAATACTGATATATATATAATATACAAAATAATAATGTATGGTGGAGGAGGTGTGGCACTTGTCGTTATGCCTCTATCCACAGAATTGATTTTGGTGTACCACCATCCGTGGTAGTATGCGTTGTACGCCGACGTCGAACGCAAACTACGTGACGACGTTGGATTCGAAATATGAGGCGACAAGGGGGCTCGCCAATGAGCTCCACATGGGGTGGTTTAGCTTTTACGCTCCCACCGAATTTACAGTAAAAAAAAAAAAGTAAAAGCTTTACCTGGTAAATCACTTGGTATACAAATACCCTTCTTATTTTCTTATGTATTTATTAAATTAATTCTTCGAACAGCTACAAGTTGTAAAGGTGAGTATGTTGAATTGTGTCCGTCCCGAGGTGCTCCGTAAATTCGGTTTTGGCGTTGTTGGATGCTGGGGACCGGCATCTGTGACTGAGCAAACGCCTGGCGTCCTGGTGTTCTGCTTCTGATGAAAGAGAAGATATCCCTCAATATTAAGTTGGGGCCTTCAGCCAATTCGTGACTGGGTACCCGACGTACTGACGTAAATATTGTTGCGCCTGGTGATAGGCGTTGGCAAGATAAGTGTTGGCGTGGCCGTGGACGAGCCGATGAACGGATCAACGTCGATCGGTCTCACGCGTTAGCTTCTTGAAAAAGGAACAAAGGAAATCCCAAGGATACCTTCATCACAGCACATGCGTGGAATGATGAGGGTTTTGGGTGTGGTCCCAACAATAAAACCAGTGACCCAAAGAAAGAAGGAATTTGTGTCGGAATGTGCTGCCTGCACACTAAAGTTACATATATTTGGTAGCAAGTAATGTGGACATCATAAAAAAAAATAACGTGTATGTCCAGGTGTACGGGTGGATATCGGCATCCAATTATTCAGGAAAAATCCCAACAATCCGTGTGTAGTAGTATTTAATTTCTACAAAAATCCGATGCGCAGCCTGCGCCTGTTGGATAGGATGTTGCTCAGAGCTGTTTCCTAGGGTTGGAGTTCCTAAATACGCAGAGAAAACTAAAAGGTACCACGTCTGCCATGTGGTGTAACTAAATTTAACACATCTCGTAGCAAAGGCATATGTATTTGCTACGAGAAATGTTAAGTTATTATCCTTACCTGCTTCCATGCCAATATTGGCTTTCGTATATTGAAGATCCGAATTTCCTTGCAATTGGAATAGTCCTCGCCAAAAAGAAGTAGTAAAAAAAATTGGCGCGGTACGGCTGCTTATAAATTGACTGTTCTGCGATGGCGTTGTTTTCTCGTCGAATAGTTGCTTCAAAATAAAGTCCACATTCTAATTTCTCGTTGGCTTTCCTGTTTTCCAGGTAGCCAACGCCCTAATTTCCAGTCTCACTTCCTCTTTTCCAATACTCGTTCCATTACAAGTAGCACGATAGATGGAGCGGAGTAGCGGGTCTTTATGGGTAGTGCTCACTGTACTACTCCGGCAAGTGTGACTTTTTATTAGTCATAAGGTATGTCAGAATGAACAAATAAGTGGATTTTCTTTTAGATTAAAATACCGGATGAGTCGAATGTCACAACTCTGCATTCGCATAAAACATTACGATGCGAAATTTTCGTTACTAAGAGCAGTCGGAGAAAGATAATCTCCTGACATCTCTGTCAATTTAAATGAAGGTAGTACTATCATAGGGGTATCACATGTGTCGTCATTGGGACTTTAAATTGATGTTTCTTGATTTGCGTCATCTTGACAAGACATGGAATGCTTAGTCCTGTCATGGTTTTGACAAATATCACGCTCGAGGTACGTCAAGGATAGCAAATCGCAGGACTGGGGAATTTGCAAAAAGGTTGACAGATTCTGCAAGGTGAGTTTACTTATCATCGTTTGTCAGTTGCTCGGTCTTAGTTATTCTCATAGGACAGTAGCGAGCCCAAACTGCTTTTATTCTCAAAAATGTCATTCGCTACAATTCCCTTTGAGGCGTAATAGACATTAGTCTAGCATAACATCAACTAAGACAATAAGCAACATTGAACGTGAATATAATCGTACGGTTGGGCTAGTTCGGTTGGTCAGATGGGGTAAAAATTTTCGTGACAATCTACTTTATTCCACACCCTTTTTGCTCACTAGACCTACTGTCTGACAGCTATTTATCGGCAATTAGCTGGCCTGTCATTTTCTATGTAGCGCATGCCTATATTTTGACTTTGTCCTATTAGTGTGATCGCCACACTTATGGCGTCCGTGTGAATGAGGTGTTATTTTTGCCTAGTGAGTAGTTGGTTAATCGTCACTTTTCTGCACTTCCAATGCAATAGTGGAATGGACAAGTCTTGGAAAGACGATTGAAATTTGGAAGTCGAGTGGACTCCGTCCTGGAAGTGGATTTCGTTGTCGAAGTGGATTCCGTTTGTGGAATCCTTCGTTGGTGGATCGTATTGGGTGCTATCAGCACTGTATGGGTAACCGTGAGGTTTCTTTGGTAGATGGCACCAGTGGCAAATATTACTTGCAAGTAAATGGCGAGAAAGTTTTCACTACAAGCTTGGAATTTCGACTAAGCCTGCTTAGTCTAACTTCCAAGAAAAAGGAGAACTTCTCACAACTAAGTTCTTACGTCTGGAACCTTCTTACTCTTCGTATCTTAATGACAATGCGACTCCTTTACGTCAAGTCGGTCGAAGACAAAAAAAATGTTATGGCATGTGTACTATGATGACACGCCATAGCTTGGACATTCTGTTGAGTATCTGAAAATATAATGAAATCATGAAAATAGACCAAGAGTCTCATGCACAGCTGAGAGCCGGGCATCAGATTAAATTTAAGATAAAGAATCTTATTTCCTTAAGTACTGTAAGGTACTTGAATGTAACATCAGAAAAATGTTTAAGTTTTCCTCGGTTCGCGGGAGAGAAAAAAAAAATTTCAAAATATAAACCAGGAGATGGTTGGGGTGCAAGTGCTTTACCTCTTTAAATCTTTAGTGTGACAGGTTGACTTATGGCCTCGCCTTTCTTCGACTTCGTACAAATTGTTACCGATTAATTGGCTTACTCGAACTTTAATAAACTTAGGACACAACTTGGCGCTCAGATGCTTAGTTGCGTCGCTTAGTACCTGATTTCTTTTGTAAATTTCTTCACCTACTCTGAACATCACTTTCCAACTACGAAGATTGTAATTCTTCTCTTCGTGAGTTCTAATTAATGTTTGCTTCAGGTACGAGTGAACGATGTTCATCTTGGCGACTTTAGGAAGCCAATCTATCTCCGAACAGTTCAGTCCACCCAACTCTCTCAAAAGACGATAATCTGCCCCATGCTCCATCATGCGTTGCCGAATAAGGCTTCGTATGGGGACATCGATAGGGTTGAATGCACTGTCGTGCGCAAGGTACTACTGATCGAAGACAGATGGGCATCCCAATCCGTCTGTCGAGGATTGACGTACGACGGAATGGCCGCCAAGATTGAACGGTTCACTCGTTCACTTGCATTCGACTGGGGAGCATACACTGCCGTCCGGTAGTGTTTGACCCCGAAACCATCTAAGAATGTCTCGAACTCCTTACCAACAAATTGAGTGCCGTTGTCAGAGAGAATACTCTCTGGCACTCCGTAAATCAAGAATACTTCGTCCTTCAGGAATTTGACAACGCTCGCGGCTGTTGCCTTGCGCAGTGGTTTGATGAAGACAAATTTGGTAAACTGATCTAACACGGTCACGATGTAAACATTACCAGATTTTGACCTAGGATACGGCCCGAGAAAGTCAACATACAAATGTTGAAATGGCCTTTCCACCTCGAAACTGTTTCCCATCTCTGCTCGTTATGTCATGTTAGCTGCCTAACTGGTCCTGCACGTTTCACAACGGTCTACGTACAGTTTGACCTGAGTGAACATTCCTGGCCAGTAGAATCTGTCTCTTAACCGATAGAATGTCTTCACCACCCCAATATGTGAAGCACGCGGCGAATTGTGAGCCAATGAGATCAGAGATTCCGTCATCTCTGAGGGGACCCACAACTTCCAAGTTAGATCGTCGGCCAAGGGATTACCAACCGCATGTTTAGTGCGCTTGTATATGTACCCTTCCGACACTTTGAGGTCAGGTAACCGCTCCTGTTCCTTCCTGATATGACTGATGATATCGAGATACCCAAGGTCGATGTGGAGTACCTCTGAGGTTCTGATCTGCGGTAGACATGAAAGGAAGGCTGACACTGTCAACTCATCGTCTTCATATGCTCTTGATAGAGCGTCTGGCACGACATTAAATGTACCCTCTCTATGCTCTACCACAAAATCTAAGCCCTGGAGACGCATACTCCACCTCGCTTATCTTCCGGTTGGATCTTTCATAGTCATCAGCCATTTGAGGCTGGAATGGTCCGTAATAACGCGAAAATGGTATCCCTCAACGTACGATCTGAACTTTTGGACCTTTAAAAGCTGCTAAGCACTCGCGCTCTGTCACCGAATAGTTTCTCTGTGCAGCATTGAGTTTCCGGGAGAAGTAGTATATAGGCTGCTCCGCCCCGGATTCGTCCCGCTGACAGAGAACACATCCGATGCCATTCGCGGATGCGTCGCAGAGAATGATGAATTCTTTGGAGAAGTCTGGATTGACCAATACAGGCGATGAAGTCAAAGCTTGTTTGATCTGCAGGGAAGCTTCAATAGCTTCTGGACTTAGCTTGAAGACTTTTCCCTTTTTCAGTGTTTCGGTCAAGGGTGCTGCTAGGATGCTGAAATCCTTAACAAATCGTCGATACCAACCAGCCATACCGAGAAATGGGCGAACTTGGCGAGTTGTGGTTGGTAACGGGAAGTTAGTGATTGCTGTGATCTTATCTGGATCAGCTTTCAGACAACCCTGACCGACCTTATAACCGAGATAGTGAAGCTCGTTAAAACAAAACTTCGACTTCTCGACAATTATCGTCAGTCCTGCATTAGTCAAGCACTTTCCGACTATCTCCTGAGTCTCTAGGTGTTCGTCGAAATCCTTCGACACAACCAATAGATCGTCCAAGTAAACGAAAATTTGATCTCGGAATCCCGATGGGATAGCACGACTCATTAAGTAGCTTAGACTTTGTGCCGCATTACATAGACCGAAGGGCATGAGCTTAAATTGGTACAATGGTCGGCCAGGTACCGTAAAAGCGGTCTTCTCCCTCGAACTTTGCTCCAGCGGTATCTGCCAAAACGCATCCTTCAGGTGCACGCTAGAAATATAGCACGTCTCTGTCAGACGTGCCAGCAGCCCCTCTATATGCGCAATTGGACGAGCATCTTTCTTTGTTACGGAGTTCACCTTCCGAAAGTCCAGACACAATCGGTTCTTACCAGGTTTGCGAACAAGCACCACTTGGGAACTCCATGCGCTGGAACTTTCCTCGATGATTCCTAACGAAAGCGTGCGGTCCAACTCCGCATACATAAGAGTTTGTATCGCCGGAGAAACGGGATAGTACCTTTGCTTTATTGGTTCGGCATCACCCGTATCTATGTAATGCTCCACTAGGTTTGTTTTCCCGAGTCCATTGACTGCGAAAGAAGGAAATCTACGAACAACAGCTTCTAGTCGTTTAGACTCTTCATCATTCAACTTGATCTGGTTGGTGGGTTTCTTATCTGGCCCACTGGTCGTAATTCCTGAAAGACCCGCAATTATATGAATTGCGATCTGGAATTTTTGCCAAAAGTCGAAGCCTAGATATAGACGTTGGCTTAACGATTGCGCAATATAAAGATCGATGTCTTTCGTCACACTTTTATATTGGATCGCTGTCTTGATCACTCCCACTATGGATTGCTTTTGTCCATCGGCCGTGGACACAGTAGTCTCTACCTTCCTTACCGTAACATTTTTATTCTTCAAATAGGGAAGTCTGTTGGTGCCTAAGCAACTAATACTTGCCCCTGAATCTAGAAAACCTAGGAAATTATCGCCGAATAGACCAACCGTCACATAAGGACGTGGGTCATTTGATTCCTTGCCTATGGTTGCTGAAGCTATGTTACGGTAAGTAGTCCGCTTCCGATGGAAGCAATCCCTTATCCGTCGTATCCGTTTGGACAATTCTGGGAAAGTGACCATTCTCTTACGCACTTCGGTATAATTGCGTAACCTTTCATGAAAAGGTTTACGGTATAAAGGTTCCGTTAAATTATTCTTAAAATTCAAATTTGTATCTGGTTTAGGTTCTTCATTCAAAATCGGGATTGTTCTACAATCATTCTTATTCTTGTTCGGTAATTCATTCTTATTCTCAATCGGTTTCAAAATTGTAATCTTCGGAAGTTCAAGAGGCGTTGTCGGCTTAGACACTTGAACTCCGGGTAAGTCTAATCGGAGCGAACCCCCCCCCCGTTGATGGGTTGTTCCTCCATTCGTTTCCCTCTGCGCACTTTGGGCATGTCGGACCTTACGCATCTGCCAATCCACAACGGTAACAGAAAACATTCTTGGCCTTGCTGCTGCAGTCACGGAAATGGTGACCAACTACTTGGCATTTCCAGCACTTATGTAGCTTTGGATCTCTTTGGATCGCTCCGATGCTACTGGATTCAACAACAGTTGATTCTGGATGAGGCTCTTCTTTCAGCTCATTTACAAAACGTTTCATGGGCGGGCATTGTGCTGATGGCACAAAACTTGGACGCGTTGTCTCGTACTTGGATTGATACTTCTCAATGGCGCTGTAAAAATATGCCAATTCCCTGAGACTTGGTGTATTATAGGTGATGAGCAGCTCGCTCGTCCTCCTTCTGACATTTGTTTTAATAATTTCAATAAACTCCCTCTCCGGACGTGGAGTCCGCATCTTCGAGTTAATACTGAGGATTGCGTCGTAAAAGTCATTAAATGATTCGCCATTCTGCATTTTTCGATCCGATAGTTTTCGGAAGAGTTCCGTGTCGGTTTTTAGACTGCGGTACTGTTCTACCAAAGCCGTTTTTAATGAAACCCAAGAAGTGTGCTAATTGCTTTTTAAGTACAACCAATACCATGCCTCAACAGAACCGGAAACGAAGTGATAAAAGTTCATCACTATCTCGTCCCATGGCACGTTGTTGCTGTATCGAATGCATTCGAGACGGAACAAGAAATCGTCAACTGACATGTTCTTGCCGTCGAAATTCAGTTCCCACTTATGGTACTGAGGTGTCCTGTTAGAGGATGTCTCATTTGAGGGCGCTCGTCTCTGAGGAGAAGAAGTTGGCAGTGAATCGTTAAAATTGAACGCATTCATCCGGGTATGATAATCGCCTACATTCGCACCTCGAGTCATCTGTGCTGGATTGATATCTAGCGAAGCTCGACTGGCTCCAGGCGGATATGTAGGTGTCAACAGAGCGGCTTAATCGTCATCTGTTGGCGACGGATCAGTAAGGTTTCTTCTCGCTCCTGTAGCTCCTGTAGGAACGTTAACAGTCTGTACTATTAGCAGGCTTACTGGTAATACTGCGAGAGGTCATAGCTTGTGGTTGGGTTGAAGGTTGAGCAGCAGCAGGTGGAAGGGGGTTTTGAGGATTACCTCGAATAAGATTGGCGACTTGTTCTAAAAGATAGGTTTGGCTTTGAGCCAATTGCTCTTTAATGAACCTTCTTTCGTCGCAACGATGTGCTTCTATGGAAGCTGAAACTATGTCTTGTATAAATGCTTAATGATCAACTGCGTCTTTACGACGTTGTGCCTCCTCTGCGCTCAAATCTTCATAGTCAGCAGGGGCAATCCCTGTGTCATTTCCCGTTCTATCAAAGCCACCCTCAGACTGGTCATCTTCTTCCGGACCATCTTGAGCTGGCTCTCTACCGTAATTTGGTTTCAGTGGCATATTAAAGACGTTACGTAGATTCGGGTTATATAAACTTTGGGTAATTGTCTTCCGGTTTGTGCCACTCATTAATCTGAGATAACAACCAGGCAGACTATAATTGGAAATCCGGTAAAATAAAAAAAAGTCAAGTAGACCGTGAGAAATCCCTTGAACGGGTTCTACTCAAGTAAAGAAATTGGTAAATTTCAAAAAAAAAATTGGAAGTCAGAAAAATTCAAATATACCGTGAGCAAAAACCTCCAACGGATATTTGTCAATAAGGTAATTCAATAAAAGTGATATAAGTCTAAAAGTGCTTAATAATAAATGTAAATATATATATCGTCTATTAAAGGCAATACTTCAAAATATTTTCAAAACCTCAGAAAAAAAAATTCGAATTTCTAATTATGTATTATTGATATTTATGCTTACGTCTGTCAATGAAATTCAAAACTGGGTATTAGAACTTAAGTTATACTCAAAATCTTAATTGGTACACAATAATCTAAACTTCAGAAATCTATAGTATACTCAATAACGGTGGGTTCTATCCCGAAAAGACTAAATGCGGGCTCTATCCCAATAATTATAAACTGTAAACGGGCTCTATCCCAAAAATACTAAAAACGGGCACTATCCCAACTTACATGACAATCAAAAAGTTACGTCCCAACTTGATTGACGGAATACTTAAGAAACTAGATAGGTACCTTGGAAACTATATTGTTTTCCAACTATCTCAAATTCAAAATTTAAACTGAACTAAGTGTATCTAAAAAAAAACTAAATATATAAACTGGTGTCTCATAAAAGATTCGGGAGAGGGTAATCCGCCCTTCCTTGGAACAAGGTGTGTATGTTTCGGTTCTGCAACATAACCGACTCAAAAAAAAATAATCAAAAAAAAATTAGTGTGTGTAGACTTGATAAACTTTACGGCGTTCTGATTGTAAGAGATAAGACAATTTCCTCCAATCAAAAGGTTGTTCAGGTATGTGAAGATGACATTACGCTACTGCTGACGTACATCGGGTATGAAAACACAAACAACCAATTAGCGCTTCATGTCCCATCACACAACATCACTTTCTGAATATTGATGAATATCAAAAGTGACTGACATCTTCAAAACAATCATCTGGGTAGTATAATAATTAAAAGTAATAAATTTGTTTGTTGTTGAAACAATTTGGGTCACGCTTGAGTGAACGACCAGCTTCTGCAGCTGACGTGCGTCGGGCAAAAATGCTCCAACCACCGGTCAGAAGACCTGCTCATTCTGCTCTTATGCGACCGGAATCTCAGACATCACCCTCAGGACCTTATTAACACCTCAGCTACTGACGATCAAGCAAAACTACTGCTCAATCCGGACAGAAATCGAAGACATACCTATGTGACAAGAGGTAGAGGAAAAGAGGGTAGACCTAATGCAACAGCTGACTCAGGAAAGACTTCACTAAATCACTGGACAAAATAGTGCCTACACCACTGATCTCGATGGTGTCCCTCCATCTTAGAAACCTGATCAAGAAACAAATATTAACTTTACCTCAAAAACTGAGAAATTTCAAGAAAAATTCTCAAAATATCTTAACTTCCTTCTACGTCACTCTGAATCAACCTAACTTACCTAACAATTCTTATCTTAACATCTTTAACCAATTCGGGCCCCACGTTGGGCGCCATCTGTAACGTAAATTATAAGAAATTATGTAAAGAAATAATTATTTAAAAATTAATGAATATCGAAATCGAAACCCATTTACAAAAATATAGAAGACGAAGCTAGAAGAGACAAACACCCAAACCTCCTTGATACCCATACCAAAGCACAGCATCTCCATCGTCAGCCAACCGCGTATCTGTGCTTACAGCACCTCTCAAAAAGACATACTTACACTTAGCAAACACGGCTTCCTGCTCTTCTTACTTCTCCCCCACCTTCCTTCTTTCATATTTCCTATCCATCCCTATCACCGAAGCACGAACCATCCAATAGCCTACCATAGGTACTGACTACAAAGCTCCGCAGAACAGCCTAGAGGGTATCTGTTGGTATGCCCGCGCCTATCCGCTACAAGTATTCGATGTTCTCCTTGTAGCTCCATTGTAACGTAGTAGCCTACACCTAAAAACCATGGACCCTACTTAAATCCCACAATCATACCTAGACCTACGATGATATAATAGAAACCAACCAAAATATTTCCAGAGACTCCACTCCAGACCGCACCTATACATCTAGTTACAGTTACCGATTTCTGCTTCAATGGAACGGATGCAATCCTAAGCCGGCAACTCCCCCTTTCTCGTCAACTGCTTGTTGAGAACAGTCAGTAAGAACGGCATGCGACAACGTAGGATCGTGGTTGAGATCGACCGTCGCGGTGGCTGGCAGTACCTTAGCCATGACTAGCTCAGCCAGGCAGTGGACACTTGCTCCGGGATCTGCTTAACTGGTGTTACCTCTTTTTTTTTCTGCCGACCGTTGAACCCAAGATGTTCAAGTTCGAATACGAAATGTTGAAATGCTTAAGGGCCCTCATGTTTATTAAAGAAAAGACTTAGAAGATTGGAGGAAAAGAAAAGTTGATTCATGATCGCACCCCCTAGTAACTAATGAGTAAGATCATAGATCGAAAGAGAAGCCTCATGTTTAAACTATTCTATTATTCCACAGAACGCAAAACGTAAGTATTTAAACAAAAGCAAACCATAGCAGTTCGTGGTTGCACTGGCGTTTCATTTACTTTCTTCCATTCTGCTGCCACGATGATATGCAGAAATTGGAAGAGGAGGTGTCTAACTTTGAGGGGAGGGAGGATCAAAGGTGTTATGTGATCCCCCTGGTCTCTCAACCCACCCAAAACGATCACAGGAATCATCTCTCCTGATCACGACCTTGGCTGTCCTCGGACCTATGAGTCCCCATGACTCAAAAATATTTTGGGCAGCCCCTGATTAGAGAAGCAAGCAAAAATATTGCTTGCCTACTTCTTTACCCTATCTAATACATAGTATCTAAACGAGACACTATAACCTAAAACTCTAACGTTGCATCCGTAAGAAAATACTCTAAATACACACCACTATGTTCCAATCAAAGAAAGCGTGAGGGTTACCACACTCCCTTCGAAAACTTACTCCATCATCACGGAAGATCTAAAGTTCCATCAAGAAATATTGAACTTCAAATAAAAAGTAACTGCAAATTTTCTTGAAACGGTATAAAAATAACTAATTTTGTTTATTGAATAAAATCTTATTATCTAACAAAAGAATTGTCTTAACTTGAATGTCTAAACTGATTTCAAATGTAAATTTATTAAATTTTTCTTAACTCTAAATCGGTATCAAAATTTTACATAAATTTGTTCAAGAAATGATTTATTTCGAAATAATGATAACTACAAGTAATAAAATGCTGTGATACCTACAATCTATAATCGAAATAAGTATACTAGGAGCACAGACAATGAATATACAGATGTCTCATTGCCATACTAGAAAAAGTGCTCAAATATTTTTGCAGCTGACAGACTATCAACGGAGAAAGCTCTTTGTCCGCTCATTTTTCATAATAAAGTAAAGCACAGAAAGCCCTTTCAACTTGTTCTGATTTTGTCTGTTCATCTTCATATTTATATCTTTTCCCTCTCGCTTTGTAGCATAGAAAAAAAACATGAGGGGAGAAAATAGAATGGAAAAAAATGTATAAGTCAAGAGTGAGTGCAGGTATCTATTATGCGATTTTGCATGTGCATGGACTTTCCATGTCTGCTTCCGTATTTTTTTACTTGTTCAGTATGCCTACACACAATTTTTTTTATGAATATACGTAGATACCGATAGATAGATATAAAAACTAAAACCGCCAAAAATATTTCTGTTGCATTAACTGAGTGAAGACGAACTTAGTTGCTAATAAAAGTGATATTGTTGTGTTTTGAAAGATTCAAAGTAAAAAACTAACATCTACTGATTTTTTCTTTTGAGAAAACCTTGATAAATGCATATCGATTTACATTTTAAAACTTTTAAAATTACAAGTGTTGAAGTGTTAAGACAATATATTGAATTGTCTGCTGTGGTTGTGTTATGAAATTTGGTTTGATTTTTATTTATTTTGGCTTATAATATACATGTGGGAATGGGTAAAAAGGAGAACACAATTACGAACACACCAAATTAAGTTTACTTCAATTTTATTCAGTTAATTAATAAAAAAAGGTATAATACAAAGCACTTCAAGTTAAGATAGGTAATAAGTTTGATTTTTAATAGCAATAAGTTTAAGTTTCAATTTTATTTAAGTTTCAGGGACAAAAGAAATAAGGTTTCGTGACTTTTTCGTAGCGTTCTTTAATTGCGTGTCGTTCGTTGCGCGTTCAAACTTAGTGTGTCCTCTCCCACTCTTTTCTCCTTGCCTTCCCGTTTCTTGTTTGATTGTGAGCGTGCGTTCAGATTCACGGGATTGCGGTTGTTCTGATGATAATGAAGAAGACGGACTTAGGGATAAGCTGGGGCATTCTAATTCTAATCCCACATCCGGCCATCCTGAATTAATCTGACTCGGAGTCAGAGTCTTCTTCATCTTGGATCCATGGCTTCATTAAATCGGCTGCAGATGATGTTTTGTTTGGTCCTTCCTGACTTCCAACTTTTTCCAGTTCGTAACGGTCATTAGGTTTGATTTTAACTACTTCGTAGGGTCCCAGGTATTTTGGCTGCACTTTCAGTCCTGCACCGAACTGAGTTCTCTGAATGGCAACTAAGTCATGAACGGCGTATTTTCTTGCAGGCTTCCGATGTTTGTTATAGTTCTTTTTGTTCTCCTCCTGAATTCGTTCAATTTGCAGTTTCGCTGCTTGTCGTAAATCCTTTCTGCTGTTTTCAAATGCTTGACGAATCTCCTCTTACAGCTTTTCGGCTAGTAGCACATCATCCTCGTTTCGCATCGGGACCCCAAAAAGAAGTTCGAAAGGTGTTCTTTTGGTTGCTCTAGAGATTGTTGAGTTTAATGCCTTTTGTAGCTTTGCCACATGTTGGTACCATTTCAATGGATTTTCTAAGGACAGCTTAGTTAACGTAGCAATGATTATCCTATTCATTCGCTCGACTTGTCCGTTTCCTCTGGGGACGCCTGTAGTGATCTGAATATGTGAGACATTTCGTTGGTCGCAGTAATTTTTGAAATCATTTGCACTAAATGCAGACCCCTTATCTGTTATCAAACGCGACGGGTTTCCAAAAATATTTTCCAGAAATACAAGTTTAGTTAGAACTTCTTGGGTTGTCGTAGATTTTACAGGAAAGATCCAAACAAATTTCGTGAAAGCATCCATGATAACGAGAAGGTGCTTGTAATTTTTGGCTGTTGACGGCATAGGCCCAAGATGGTCAATATGATAGGTGTGTAAAGAAATGTCAAATTTCGTGATTGGATTAAGGAATCCTTCCTGTTTACCACATTTCTTTACAGCAAGTATACAGGCTACACAATTAGCAATCACATCTGTTACCTTCTTATGCACATTTGGAATGTAGTAACTCTGTTTGAGCTTGTGCTCTACTTTTTGCGCGTTTATATGTCCAACCTCATGAACACTCCGGATGACCTCCTTCTGCATAGCCTTTGGTACGACCAGTAAATAAATTCCTTGCTCGAACTTATACAGTATTCCGTTCCTATTCGCGTAATCTTCGTACTCGTCACGTTGAAGAATATTTAGAATGAGCTGAGATGATTCATCTTTGGATTGTGCTTTTTTGATTAAGTGTAAAATACTCGTATCTACTTCCGCAATTGTTAGAACCCTGCTTAGCGCATCTACATGGCGCATGTACTTTCCAGGCCTATGGTGAACTGTACAGCTAAACTCCTCCAAGAACAAAGCCCACCTTGCAACACGTGTGCACAGCTCCTTCTTCTTCATCGTAAGCTGGAAAGCTTTACAGTCTGTATATATTTTAAATTCTAACCCTAGCAAATATACTCGTAGTTTTTTTAATGATTTGATCACAGCGAGAACTTCCAGCTCATAACTGCTAAATTTTTCTTCCGACAGGGAAGTCTTAAAACTTATATAAAATACAGGATGTAAGTCTTTTCCATGACGTTGAAGCAAAACTGCTCCCAGACCAACCTTGCTCGCATCTGTGTGCAACTCTGTTTCTAAACCGGGGTTGAAGAGCTTTAGAACCGGCTCCACGCAAAGAGATTCCTTCAAAGCCTCGTACGAACGTCGTTGTTCAGAGCCAAAGTTGAAAGCCGTAAAGTTTTTCCTCGTTAAATCGGTTAGCGGTTTAGCGATCGTGGAATAGTTTGGAATAAACTTCCGAAAAAAACCCGTTAATCCCAAAAAACTTTGAAGCTGTTTTAAATTTTTTGGCTCCGGAAAATTTCGAACTGCATCTGTTTTCTCTATAGAAGGCTTAACTGATCCATTTCCAATTACATGGCCGAGGAATTCTATAGATCTTTTGACAAATTTGCATTTATCCCAATTGAAAATAAGCCCGTTTCTTGATCCGACTTCAAGGACCTCCTTTAATATTTCAAGATTCTCCTCTTCACTCATGGACGCTATTATTAAGTCGTCCACGTAAATGCGTACAAGTTTTCTTCTAATGAGATCTTTAAAAACCGTATTGATGAACTTTTGGAATACAGCCGGTGAGTTGCAAAGGCCAAACGGTACCTTGCAAAACTCGTATTGTCCATCAGGCGTCACAAATGAAGTGTATTTTCGACAAGAAGGATGAATGTCCACGTGAAAGAAACCGTTTTTGAGATCTAGGCTTGTAAATAATTTCGCATCGTATAGATCCTCTATGATCTCTTCAACTATTGGTAGAGGCTGTCTATCTTTAAGGATTTTTGAATTGAGTTTCCTATAATCAATGCAGATTCTGTACGTATCGTCTTTTTTCTTCACAAGGACTATAGGACTCGTAAACTCAGAACTGCTCGGCACTATAACTCCTTCTTCCAGCCATTGTGATATCTGTTCATCTACTGCGTGTCTCTCCTTCGGTGCTAATCTTCTTGGACGATGGAAAACTGGTTTTTCGTCCTCTAGGCAGATTCTCATTTCAACACACGATGTGCTCGGTTTAATTGGATTATACGCCTCAATTACCCTAACGATTTCATTCATAACCACTGATTGTTCAACTGTCTCTACGTTTAAAACTTTCTTATTTTCCGTAACTTACATTTCAACTTCCATTTTATTTAAATCATTTTCAAAAATCGCGATTTCATTATTATGAGCAATTATTTTTTTTGGATTAAAATGTATAACCCCATTTTCGAATGTCATATTAGCATAATTCAAAATTTCGGTTCCTATAATTATGTCATCGGACATCCACTCGTCATTAACAATGTCAAATATTAATACATAGGTTTCTCCGTTAACCGTTACGTTTAATTGAACCACCCCAATCGATTGATACACCTTTTTGCCTAAACCTGTTAAAAGAGTACCTGACCCGTCGGCGTTTTTATTGAATTTTAAAAAAACTGAGTTTTTAATTAAACAAAGCTCGCTCCCCGTATCGAATACAGCCAAAAAATTGCTGTCTTCAATTTTTAAAGGAACTTGAACAACTGGCGAAGAAATCCTATGCACTTTAAACGGATTTTGAGTCTTTTTTGGACAATTCTTAGATAAATGGCCAAAGTCGTTACAGTTAAAACACCGCGGACCTTTATTTTTATGGGGGCAATTAAATGTACTGTGACCTTTTGCACCACAAATAACACAGCGTTTTTGAAAATTAACTTCCTCCTGCGGAGGAGTGTTAACTTTTTGGACCGAATCGTCGGTCCTAAATTTCTGTCTTTGCTCTTTCATTTCACTATATTTTTTAAAATTTGATTTAAGATCTTCAAAAGTTTTTGATTCATATAAAATTGTTTTATTTATTATAGAATCGGGAATACCGGCAACAATGTAAGCAAGTAACGATTCCTCGTCTACGTTTCCTCTATTCGCTATCAATTTCATGGCAAACATGTATTCTAGATACGTTTCGTTATAGTTTTTCTTTCTAGTTTCCAACTGGCGATGTATTTGTAAACTAGAAACAGTCTGACCGAATTCTTTTTCTAAATATGTTTTTAAATCTTTCCAACTATGCACTTTTTTCTCGGACTCAACAGCCAATTTCGCAGCCCCCTTTAATAGTCGCCGCGCATATAAATATCGTTGTATATCGTTCCACTGACAGACGGTTGCAATAGTTTCGAACTCCTCCAACCAATCGTTAATTTTTTTCCCGTTTTCCCCATTGAACCCTTCCAAAGAATCTTCAACGTCTCTAAAAACAAAGTTATTTTGTGCCATTTGACTTAATTTAGCTTCACTTTTTTCTTCGATATTGTCTTTTTCGTTCGAATTATCCCCCTCTTTCACTCCTATCATATTATTTAATAAATCCTCGTTATTTTCAGGTTCTTGTAAATCTGACATCAGTGCCAAATTAACCCGTTCGATCAAATCTTTTTTGACCCTATAACTGTATGACAGATTCCGTTTTTTGAGGATTGCTTGTAATTGGCGAGTAGTAAGATTTTCAATATTCATTTAATCAAATAAAAGCAAGCAATTTAATCATTTTTTAATAAGGGAATAAAATGATACTTATCGTTAAAATGCTTCTTCTTTCATGCAATATGGGGATAGATTATGGTTTTTTCACAAATTCACAACCGAACCGAGGGTAAGAGGTACTTTTGACCACTTCTGACACCATGTGGGAATGGGTAAAAAGGAGAACACAATTACGAACACACCAAATTAAGTTTACTTCAATTTTATTCAGTTAATTAATAAAAAAAGGTATAATACAAAGCACTTCAAGTTAAGATAGGTAATAAGTTTGATTTTCAATAGCAATAAGTTTAAGTTTCAATTTTATTTAAGTTTCAGGGACAAAAGAAATAAGGTTTCGTGACTTTTTCGTAGCGTTCTTTAATTGCGTGTCGTTCGTTGCGCGTTCAAACTTAGTGTGTCCTCTCCCACTCTTTTCTCCTTGCCTTCCCGTTTCTTGTTTGATTGTGAGCGTGCGTTCAGATTCACGGGATTGCGGTTGTTCTGATGATAATGAAGAAGACGGACTTAGGGATAAGCTGGGGCATTCTAATTCTAATCCCACATACATATGGTACCTATATATTTGGATTGTTTTATTCATAGGTACCTTAATACATTATAATATATTCTATTATATTACATTACATTTTTTATTATATTTTTGTACATATTTAGTATTTATATTTTATTTGTTTTCTTCTGCGTTACCTGTATTTAAACGTACCGTTTTCATTCGTTCTATTTTTAAGACTGGTTGAAGGTTGGTTGAGTAATTTCACTCATTATCTAACCACCGTCATGTCTATTTACTAACCAAGTTTAGATTTTCAGCATTAATTTTTTTAAAGAAAAAGTAGTATGTCTTATAAAAGAACAAAGTGTGCAATTGCAAATTGTGAAGCAACAAAAAATGTGTTTCCAGATCTAAAACTGTTTTCTTTCCCTAAAAAGGGATCTGATAAATACCATGAATGGTTAGCTTTAGCAGAGGAATCTAACATGCGGTCTCCACCAGCGATAAATCGAAAGCGTGCTTTAAAGCTTGCTTTCACAATCGCAAATGGAGACCATCATAGCAGCTATATATTAATAGTAAGCGATATAAAGCATGCTTTCATCGCAAACCATTTATCGCATACTATAAAGCTTTGCTATAACTGTCAGTTTTTGTATTTACATTCAAATTTAATAGTTTGACGTTCGAGTAAATTTTGTTTTCCGAGGTATTGTTTTTTTTTTCTTTTTTTCTAATTTAAAAATAAGTGATTGGAAATTATCCCAAGAAGATGTGTACATAAATATGTACCTTTAATAAAACTTATAAATAATTATTCTCAATTCGAAAGTCTATAGAATTATAAAAGTGCAGAATATAAAAGGCTTGATTTGAAAAATTCAACTATCGAATGAGTTCGGGCGAAGAATTAGAAGCATTTAAGAATTAAAAAAAAAACCAAATATTTAAGAAACTGATTTGTTTTAGAAAAAAAAAAAGTTTATAATTTCAGAAAATCTGAGACGTGTCGGTCCGTCGAGCAGCTCGGTTTATCGCCCTCCCTAATATCTTTTATTTTGAAGAATTAAAATTTTTAGATTCAGTGATTGTTTTGAGTATAATTATGTACGCTCTCGATGAACCGATTAGTTGCCATTCTCAGCTATACTAAAAAAGTAAGCGATGAAATGCCCAACGAACACAATCTAACAGTTCTTCTGCTATCTGCTTTTGCTTTGGCTTCTGCGATACAATTATCGCTAGTGGAGACGGCGCGTAAGGAACACATAAAAAGTCTTAAAAGGCCTTTCATATGCAGCAAACATTTTAAGAGCTGCTTTACTGGAAAAAATAAACTAAAATTAAATGCTTATCCGTCTATATATTTAAAAAGTAATGAAGAAATATTAAAAATTAATGAAAATATATCTATGACTGGGGATGATTCCGTTTTTTTCGATCCAAGCAAAGCCGAAATAACATATTTAAAACGGAATGCAATATTGAATTCAAATGAAGCTACAGCTGAAGAGTTAAACTTAGCTTTAAAATTATTACCACAACAAAGTTTTAGTGGTGACGTTCAATTCAATAGTACTAATTGCGAAGCCCATATAAAAAGGCAATCTTTTTATATAAAAAGAATTGCAAATCTAACAAAAATTAACAATACCTTGAAACTAAAAATAAAAGCACTTCGAAAACCGAAAAGAAATGTGTACAAGAAAATTCGTCGCCTACAAGAAAATAAGAAAAGTCTGCAATTAATTGCAGAGCAAGATATGCAAGACAAAATTGACTTTCTACCCAGCTTGAATAAAAATACAAGAACGTTTGCGAAACTTATTCTTTCTCAGAGTACAAGAGAATACACAGAAGAAGAAAAGTGGATTTCGCAGTGTATTTTTTTTTTCGTTCGTCTGCGGGCTACAATTTTTTGAGAGATCAGCTGGGATTACACTTGCCTCACCAATCTTCTTTGCATAGGTGGATTAGTATTAAAAGCCTTTCGCCTGGGTTAAATAAAAATGTTTTAGAGGAAATAGAGAAAATAACCTCAACATTATCCGCAAAAGAAAAAGAAATTGTTTTCATTTTTGATGAAATAAGCCTTCAGACGAATCTGGCTTACAATAAATACAAAGATTTGATTGAAGGTTTTGTTGATTATCGAAGAAATCAAAGATCTAATATATGTGCTAATTCAGCGTGCGTTTTCATGATTCGAAGTGTATTTGGGAACTTCAGGCAAGTCTTATATCATGTCATTTGTCCAAGTAATATCCCTGCACAACAACTTGAGGTTGAGGTTTATAACTGTCTTGATATATGCGCGCAACTAAAACTAAATGTAAGAGCTATTTGCTGCGATCAAGTACCTACAAATCGAAGTCTGTTTAATAAATTATACCTGGATGAAACAAATTTTAGCTTTGTATACAAACAAAAATCCATTTATGGAATGTACGATATTCCTCACCTTATTAAAAGTGTTCGTTACAATCTTATGAAATACAATTTATCCACTTTTGACGGAGTTGTTGGTTGGAAAGTAGTCAAATAGCTTTATAACACAGAAAGATTTAATAATACTAAAGCATGTCCAAAACTTACTTCCGCACACATTGATCCAACAGAGTTTCAAAAAATTAACGTAAAGTTAGCCGCACAAGTTTTAAGTAGATCTGTAGCTCTTGGAATTAAGGCTTTAATAAAACTAAATAAATTTCCGGTACACATAGCACAATTTGCAAAACCAACAGCTGAATTTATAAGCAGGATAAATAGGCTTTTTGATCTTCTTAATGGAAAACCAGCAATTAAAATGGGTGACAAAAATTTACTTTTTATACAAGAAATGAAAATGTATGTCCTTAACATTGAACCAATAAACGCAAGAAGCAGAACCTTTTGTTTCAAAGGATTGGCCTTAACTATTGAAAGCTTGTTAAGTATACAGGAATCATTATTTATGGATCATAATGATTTATATTACGTGAATCGTGAATGTAAACAAATTTAATCAAGATCCATTAGAAAACTTATTTGGAAAAATAAGAGCTCGAAATATTAATAAATGCAATCCAAGTGCTTCCGAATTCGGCTCCCTACTAGCCAAAGTTATAGCGATGAAGTTTGTATTCAACTCAAAGTGCTCCAACTGCGAAGAAGAAGATTCAGAATATCTAAAAGTAGATTGGAATGCCATTTTACAGAGTGATACGGAAGAACTAATATCGATTGCACATGAGGTACCAAAAAGCGAAGACATTGGAAACTTGGAAAATGAATGTTAATAACACTATTATTTCATCTTCCGAAGACAAGATAGCAGTGAAGGTACCGCAAATTAACGATCTTGCTACTAGATATTTTGCAGGCTATTGTCTTTTTGAGTCATTAAAGAAGCAAAATCAGGTCTGTGAACGCTGTGTTCAAGAAATGTCTAAAGACAAACAAAATTTTGAATTAAGAGAAATATTAATAAAATTAAAAGAGTACGAAAATTCAAGAGAAAATACAGTACTTTTATGGCCTTCCGAAAGTTTTTTTGTCAAGTATGCAGCCTTCATGTACAAATATTTTCGATATTTTTCCAAAAAACTCCTTTTGTATCTAAACTAAAAGAGAACATTATAAAGGAATGCATTACTGCAACAAATAGATACTTTCCAAACTGGTTCAATAGCTCTGATAAATGTTATGACCATAAAATTGATATCATTAACTTTTTAATAGAGGTTTTGCTCTGGAAAAATTGTAAATGGGTTATTGATAAAAAAGACAATAAGAAAAGAAATTATAAAAACAAAATAAAAAAATTGCAAAATGTTATGAATGCTTTAGAAGTTGTAAGACTAAAACAGATAATGATTAAGTTGGTGGTTGGGAGGGTGGGGGTCGATATCCTGCCACGTCCTCGTCCGTGACCCCTGGAAACTATTTACGCAAATATGATTTAATAATAAATAAGATGAGATCAATGCAAAAATAGATTCCTTCATTAATAAAATCAATACAATCTATTTCTATTTCTATTTTATGATTTTATTCATATTATTATTCACCTTTGCTTAACTAGGCTAAGCGCAGTGATAGGTAAGGTTAGGTTAGGTTAAAGTGGCAGTCAGTCAACGACTGACACACTTAGACCAGATACTAGGTCCATTGTGATACCACATATGAAGGTAAGGCACTACCTCACTAATTTTAAAACCAATTGGAACTTTTAACAAAGCGATGGAGACAGTGTATGTCTGTCTGAGTTAGGTCATTGATATCGTTGAGGAAGAAATCTCCCAAATGTAATTTTCGTCTTTGTGAGAGAGCAGGGCATGAACAAGGAAGATGTGTTATAGTCTCTTCTTCTTCCTCGTCCATGCAACTTCTGCAGAAGTCGTTCGAGAAGACACCGAGTCTAGTAGCATGTCTGCCTATAAGACAGTGTCCAGTTATGACACCGATTAAGGAGCTAAGGTGTGATCTACCAAGAGATAACAAACATTTGGAGCGTTTTGGATCTAGTTTTGGTCAGATCTGTTTTGTCGCCTGACAGGTAGTCAAATTTGACCACTTTAGATTTGTTTCGTTCATGGCATCGTGTCTTAGCATGAGTTTACATGTAGCGATAGGTATACCAATATTCCTCCTGTCGGGTGAAAGTGGTTCAGTAGTTCCATTTCTAGCGAGTTCATCGGCCTTGCAGTTTCCTGAGATATCTCTATGTCCCGGCACCCAAAAAAGGTGAATGTTAAACTGTTCTGCCATCTCCGCGAGAGATGTGCGACAGTTGCGGGCTGTTGCTGAGTTCATGGAAACCGCCTCGAATGATTTAAGGGCTGCTTGGTTGTCTGAAAAGATACGGATATTCGACGTGGATATCACGTTTTCCTTGAGCCAGGATAGAACCTCTTTTATCGCCAGAAGTTCCGCTTGGAACACGCTACAATAGTTAGGGAGTCGGAAAGATAGACTAAGATTTAGTCCTTCTGAGTACACTCCGCCCCCAACCCCATCTTCGGTTTTTGAACCATCAGTGTAGAAATGAATCGAATCATCTCTCGAGAAATGTCCTTCGTCCCAGTCAGACCGTGATGGAATGGAGACTCGAAAGTTGTTTTCAAAAACCAGTTGGGGTATGGTGTAGTCAGAGTGACTTGGAATCCTTCTGAATGAATTCAGAATAATAGTGTGGCCAATTGAGTAATTGGTCCATTGAGACGTGGCTCTGAGACGGATTGCTGTACCTGCGGCCATTTGCTTACTAAAAATGTCGAGGGGTGTAAGATTAAGAAGAATGTCTAAGGCAGCTGAAGGTGTCGTACGCAGTGCTCCAGTGATACATAGACACGCTGATCTTTGGACTTTGCTTAGGTGGTCCCGGTAGGACACTTTATCCAAAGCAGTCCACCATACTGTTATCCCATAAGTTAGTATCGGTCTTATGACCGCTGTATGTAGCCAGTAGGTAATTTGTGGGGATGAACCCCACTTATTCCCTATTGCTTTTTTGCAAGAAAAGAGAGCCACCGTGGCCTTTTTTACTCTTCCCTGAATGTTGGGTTTCCATGTGAGCTTCTTATCTAGAACGAGGCCTAGATATTTAGCTTCATTTGAGAAAGTTAGTGGAGTTCCATTAATGGACGGTGCATTTAGGTGTGGAATTTTATATTTCCTTGTGAAGAGGACCAGTTGAGTTTTGTGAGGGTTTACTCCTAGCCCACATTTACCAGTCCATTTAAGAAGCTTGTTAAGAGCTGTTTGCATTAGCTCAATAAGAATTTGAGCATGTTTTCCTGATATCGCAATGGCGACGTCATCAGCGTATGCAATCACTTTGAATCCCTCTGCTTCCAGGTCAACTAGAAGTTTATTGACAACAAAGTTCCATAGAAGAGGGGATAGGACTCCACCTTGTGGTGTACCTCTGCTGACTGATCTTCTTAGGGAGACATCACCTAGGGTTGAGTTGATTAACCTACTTTTTAGCATAAGATTTATAAGCTCACTCAGGGATCTGTCTACTTTAAGATTGTCTAGTGCCGTTGTGATTGCTTGGTTGCTGACGTTGTTGAAAGCACCCTCGATATCAAGGAATGCTACCAGAGTATACTCTTTGTGATGTAGGGAATAGTCGATAGCGCTTACTAAGGTATGCAAGGCAGTGTCTACCGATTTTCCTTTGCAGTAAGCGTGTTGTGCTGTAGACACTAGAGTTGTGTCTATCTCATTTCGCAAATGGATATCAATCAGACGTTCTAAAGTTTTAAGAAGGAATGATGATAGACTTATAGGTCTGAGGTCTTTTGGATACACTTGGGAACATTTTCCCGCTTTGGGAATGAACACAACTTTTACTTCCCTCCATAACGATGGAATGTATTTCAACTCTAAACATCCGTTTAGTACTACTTCCAGGATAGGGATAATAATATCCATAGACTGTTGAAGTTCTGCTGGTATTATACCGTCAGGTCCAGCAGATTTATATGGATTGAAGCTGTTGATGGCCCATTTTAGTTTTTCCCTAGTGACTAGACCAAGTTTGCTAGTATTATTATTGGTTGATCCAATTGGACTACAATCAAGGTTTGCTATGTTAAGGGAGCTACCTGGGAAATGGTAGCAAGTAGCAAGTTAAGCGATTCTTCGCAGGTATTGGTCCATGAGCCGTCTGCTTTTTTAAAGAAGCTAGGCATTGAAGGATTGGTAGAGAGGATTTTCCTTAATCTAGAGGCCTCTGAAGTGTCTTCTGTTTTTCCACAGAAGTTCCTCCAGGAGGCTCTTTTACTTTTCCTCAGCTCTTTTTTATATAATTTCAGGGATTATTTGTAGGAATCCCAGTTTGAGATTTCCTTGGAGTATTTAGCTCGGTTGAAGGACTTTCTACAAGTTTTCCTGAGCGGTTCAAGCCCCGAATTCCACCAATGTGGCTTCCGTTTTCCTCTTATACGAGTAAGAGGGCAGGAGGCTGACAATGATTTGTTAAGGGCTGCTGTTAGATCGTTGACTTTTTTGTCAAGTTCGTTTATATTAGAAGGGATTTTCAAAAGATCAGGTTTAATAAAATTTTTTAGAGTATCCCTGTATTTTTGCCAATCAGTCTTTCGATAATTACGGAAGGCTGGTTGTTTCTTAGTGTCATCAATAAGTTCAAATTGGATGTATCTGTGATCAGAGAATGAGTGCTCTGCAGACACCTTCCAATTCGTGATCCTATGATGAATCGAATCGGAGACAAGTGTTATGTCTAAGACTTCTTGTCTGTTTCTGGTTATGGATGTGGGTTCATTCCCAGTATTGGTTACAATTAGGTTAGTACTGAGAATATAATCAAAAAGAGACTCACCTCTATCATTTATATTTGTACTCCCCCAGACTGTATGGTGTGCGTTGGCGTCATATCAAATTAGGAGGCACGTATTTAGCCGCTCTGATTCCTCTATAATTCTCCTCAGCATGTCGTTGGGGAGGGGGCCGAGATGGTCGTGGCCAAGGTAAGCTGAGGCAAGCCAGTATATGCCTTTGTTGGTCTGCAATCTGACCGTAGTAACGTCTCGATCGCTGTAATCAGGAGTAAAAATACATTAATATTACTTCTCACTAATATGCAGGATCGTGGATCACCTTTGTCCAATGCATACAGCAAGTAGTACCCAGGGGTCCTGAGTCCATGAAAAATAGATTTGACAATCCATGGTTCCTGGATCAGGACAATATTTTCCCCTTTTGTTTGCAGTCGGAGAAGAAGGGAGGCCGAAGCCAGCTTGGAGTGTTGGAGGTTAATCTGTAGTAGCTGAACCATCTCGGTTGCAGTTTTCCAGATCACCTCTCACAGTGCTATTGAGGTCCTCCTCTGAGTCTGACTCCGAGGATGACCGTAAAAGAAAATCTTCATTATTGTAGTCTTCAGTCTCCATGTCGGAAGGACTGTCGAGAGTGTGAGCATCCAAGTCGGATGCGGTATCTGGTTTGGAGGAGGGCATACCTATAGAAGGAGTGCTGGGTGCATCTATTTCCATTTTTGGAAGGTTGATGACACCAGCAGGTTCCTCCACTGCGGGTATATCCTCCGATGTTGTTCTTCGTATTTTCTATACACTTTCAGCGTAATGGTAGACCATCCAAACCTAATCACTCCTTTGGTCGACGCTAGTGGAGCCAGTGAATCCTTATTGATGACTATAATACCCGATCTATAAGGACCCTCCGGATCCTCCAGCTTGGCGACTTTCCAGTCATGAGTAGGCAGGGATGGGTTACCATATTGTAGCATTTTAAGGATGATTTCTTTGTCGGAGAGTTCAGCTGGTAATCTGGTACGAGCCCTTGGTCTGCAAGGAATGTCTTTTCTTGCCACAACCTCGAGCTTAGCACCAGGCCAGAGTCCCTCCAACCTACTGATAGCGAGCTTATATAGATCGCACGACCTCCGACCATCGAAGGCGACGAGCTTGACGTGCCCCTGGTACCACCCGGCATCCTCAAAAATGGGAGGTTCACCTGGATTTTCCATCATGAGGGTCCAGTAGGAAGCCTGAAGCTTGTTCAAGACCGTCGTCCACCGATCGAAGGAGATAATACCATCTACATTACTCCTGTCAATCACCGTTAAAATGGTTTTATCCTTTAGTACGTCACTAAAGGATAGATCTTTCCTGATGTTGGAAAGAGTATTGGAATTGGCCTTTGGTCTTTTGGGTTCCGGACCGGTTCCCTCAAAGGATCGCTGTCGCTTTGACGTCGAGTCTCCGCTTTTAATGATGTTTTTTGCCCACACGAGTTTGGCAGATTGTTTCGAGTCCAGATCCGACACCGGTAAGTCACCTAGCATCTTCACTAATCTCTCCGCGTTCCGTCTATCTTTTCGTGAGTGGGTTACACTCCTCCCTCCAGCGGTGGTGCTGTAAGTCACAGCCCCACCGTCGCAGGGGGAATCCCCATAGAGCTCGAGGAAGGTTTACCCCTGACGCCGGTGGAACCGTAAGTCACGGCTCCATCAGCCCCCTGGGCACCCCTTCCTGAGCCCGAAGGTTTTTGTTGGGCGGTGGTAATCCTCTCCTTGTCCGAGGTGGAGCTGAAAGTCATAAGCGCAGTGATAAATATGTAATATTCTATATACAGGTTAAAGTGCTTAATTGAGTTCTTGGAACTTAACCACCATTTATCTTTTCGGTTACCAACTGACAATGTTTTGGTCAAAAATAGGCTTTAAATTTTTTCGAGTGTGTCAACACTAGGAAAT
Organism: Platycheirus albimanus; assembly: GCA_916050605.2. Taxonomy (NCBI): domain Eukaryota; kingdom Metazoa; phylum Arthropoda; class Insecta; order Diptera; family Syrphidae; genus Platycheirus; species Platycheirus albimanus. The sequence goes on from OU696696.1 coordinate 184,944,984, forward strand.
TAATAGTTTCCATCTGGGAAACGTTTCTAAAATATTATTAAAAATAAAAAAAAAAATTTGTGTAAATGTATCTAATATTTTTTTGAATTTTGAAAGACTTCTCTTGTTCAAAGTATGACTGAAATCGGTTGTGAGCTTAACGAGACAAATGTTTTCTTTTAAATCTTAAATTTGTAAACTAAATTTTTTCCTTAACATGCAAAAACTTAAAGCGCATTCGAAACGTTGAGAAAATAATGAAAATTTTTCAACATTAACTAACTTAACTGCGTTTAAGAAAAAGTCGCAGAAGAAAAATCTTCTAATCTTACTTGATTGATTGTTGAAAATTCGAATAACTTTAATGCAGTTAGCTGACTGTTTAACTGCCGGACGATCAAACAATAGCTCAAAATCAAACAAATTCAATTTGTGATTGGCAGGTATATACCTACCTATGGAAATTTTTACAAAAGACTTTATTAAATTTTTCGGATAAAAATACGATTTTTGTGCGGAATTTTCAATAGAAAAATTAATTAATCGTTGGCTTAGAGTAAAAACAGCTAAAAAGATTTTTCCATTTTTTACAAAAAAAAAAAAAAACTTCACAATAAAATTCTTCTTAATAGGTATTTGAATTACCTTATCCAACAGCAGCAGATGATTTGCACCCCTCTGAACTAAACTCAAAAGAATTGTGAAAAAATTGATTTAGTTGGTTTTAGTAGAATAATCGACAACTCAAAAATCGCGCGATTATTTTGTATACTTATTCATTCAAATATTCTTTAAAATCAGTTAAAATTCAATTTCCCTAGGTACTTTGAATCGCTCAAAACAAAACAATATCACTTGTTTTTGCGGTTTTTTTGTGCCTACCTACCTACTTTTCATTCATAACAAAAATGTCTTGTTCAGACAAATGGGAAAAAAAGGCTAAGGAAGACATTGAAAATCCATGCACACACATGCGAAATCGCATAATAGATACCTGCACTCACTCTAACTTATAAATTTTTTTCCATTCTATTTTCTCCACTCATGTTTTTTTTCTAAGCTACAAAGCGAGAGGGAAAAGATATAAATATGAAAATGGACAGACAAAATCAGAACAAGTTGAAAGAGCTTTCTGTGCTTTACTTTATTATGAAAAATGAGCGGACAAAAAGCTTTCTTGTCCGTTGATAGTCTGTCCGCTGAAAAAATATTTGAGCATTTTTTCTTGTATGGCAATGATTCATTGTCTGTGCTAGGAGCATTATCCTTTAAATGAAAACTCGATTTATGATGCTATATAAACTATGAGTTATAGTACGGTAATGTAAAGCTCTGGTGTAATTCACAAATGAAAATTGTTATCGTTCATACCGAGCGAGATTCGATACGCGAAACGATGTTGCTATTTCTAAGTTTGTATCTATAAAAAAAAAAAAAATTTAACGCGGCGGCGAAATCTTAACTTCGACTAAATTTGTTAAGATTGCCTTGAATTAAATTGAGTGGTAAATTTCAAATTATCGACAATTGCAAAAACACGAATTCTTCCGAGGTAAAAGTTTTTAAATACCCATTCAACAACGTAATTAAAACAGACAAAACAAAGGGATCTACATGGGGTAATTTACCCGTAGAAACGTAAAGGTCAACAATATAATTCAAATACCCCATACACATGAATACAGTTCGTAAAATCAATATATGTAATATTTATTATCAAAGTGTAAATTGTAAATCAAAATATAATCAATCAAAATTTCTTTCTACCAATGGGGTAGTGAAAGAAATACGTTATCCACTTAACGGTGTTTCGAAAGTGCACTTCAGGAACAGCTGAAAAGGGTTAGTTAAATATTTTAAGTTTGTTAACGTTATAATTGATAATTCATTACAGTACGTCCTCTCTTTAAGGATCGTTTTCTAATGTTAAGATATTTAAGACAATTGCTTGTTGCTGAAGCCTTGTCTAACGCGTCAGTGTCTTTTGGTTCATACCCAATATGTCGCAGATACGACAGACACAATTAAAATATGTTGCGGAAGGAACGCGGGAATAATATTCGCGTTTAATAATACACGGTACACAATACACAAAAGGAAAGTTACGGATTTATAAAGGTGCGAGATATATGAATGTGAAGCTAGAGGCCACACAAGCAATATGCGCGAACGCGGCGTCAAAACGCGGGTGAATGTGGTCGCTACAGACGCAAAGAGAAGTGGGTGGGTTTATAAGACCAAGTGAAAACACAAAAAAAAAAGGAAATATCAAAAGAAAATTATGTAGTGAAAAATAAAATGTGAAGTTACTATTAAGCACCGAAAAGAAGAACAATTAGTGGTAGCACTTCACTTTAAGATTCCGTATTGAAGAACGAAAACGAAATAAAGTGACTTTAAGAATCGATCGCAAAACGATAACAACCGGATAAATTTTATATGAGGATAATCACAAATTTATTGTGTTCGTTATAATATTCACTATCTCAAGGAAATTTAATAAATGATTGTACATAACACTAACTACTACCTTAGAAATACTGATATATATATAATATACAAAATAATAATGTATGGTGGAGGAGGTGTGGCACTTGTCGTTATGCCTCTATCCACAGAACTGATTTTGGTGTACCATCATCCGTGGTAGTGGGCGTTGTACGCCGACGTCGAACGCAAACTACGTGACGACGTTGGATTCGAAATATGAGGCGACAAGGGGGCTCGCCAATGAGCTCCACATGGGGTGGTTGAGCTTTTACGCTCCCACCGAATTCACAGTAAAAAAAAAATAAAGTTAAAGCTTTACTGGTAAATCACTTGGTATACAAATACCCTTCTTATTTTCGTATGTATTTATTAAATTAATTCTTCGAACAGCTACAAGTTGTAATGGTGAGTATGTTGAAGAGTGTCCGTCCCGCGGTGCTCCGTAAATTCGGTTTTGGCGTTGTTGGATGCTGGGGACCGGCATCTGTGACTGAGCACACGCCTGGCGTCCTGGTGTTCTGCTTCTGATGAAAGAGAAGATATCCCTCAATATTAAGTTGGGGCTTTCAGCCAATTCGTGACTGGGTACCCGACGTACTGACGTAAATATTGTTGCGCCTGGTGATAGGCGTTGGCAAGATAAGTGTTGGCGTGGCCGTGGACGAGCCGATGAACGGATCAACGTCGATCGGTCTCACGCGTTAGCTTCTTCAAAAAGGAACAAAGGAAATCCCAAGGATACCTTCATCACAGCACATGCGTGGAATGATGAGGGTTTTGGGGGTGTGGTCCCAACAATAAAACCAGTGACCCAAAGAAAGAAGTAATTTGTGTCGGAATGTGCTGCCTGCACACTTAAGTTACATATATTTGGTAGCAAGTAATGTGGACATCATAAAAAAAAGGAACGTGTATGTCCAGGTGTATGGGCGGATATCGGCATCCAATTATTCAGGAAAAATCCCAACAATCCGTGTGTAGTAGTATTTAATTACTACAAAAATCCGATGAGCCTGCGCCTGTTGGATAGGATTTTCCTTGGAGCTGTTTCCTAGGGTTGGTGTTCCTAAATACTCAGAGAAAACTAAAAGGTACCACGTCTGCCATGTGGTGTAACTAAATTTAACACATCTCGTAGCAAAGGCATATGTATTTGCTACGAGAAATGTTAAGTTATTATCATTACCTGCTTCCATGCCAATATAGGCTTTCTTATATTGAAGATCCGAATTTCCTTGCAATTGGAATAATCCTCGACAAAAAGAAGTAATAAAAAAAATTCGCGCGGTACGGCTGCTTATAAATTCGGTCTTAGTTATTCTCAAAGGACAGTAGCGAGCCCAAACTAGCTTTTATTCTCAAAAATGTCATTCGCTACAATTCCCTTTGAGGCGTAATAGACATTAGTCTAGCATTACATCAACTAAGACAATTAGCAACATTGAATGTGAATATAATTGTACGGTTGGACTAGTTCGGTTGGTCAGATGGGGTCAAAATGACAATCTACTTTATTCCACACCCTTTTTGCTCACTAGACCTACTGTCTGACAGCTATTTATCGGCAATTAGCTGGCATGTCATTTTCTATGCAGCAAATGCCTATATTTTGACTTTGTCCTATTAGTGTGATAGCCACACTTATGGCATCCGTGTGAATGAGGTGTAATTTTTGCCTAGTGAGTAGTTGGTTAATCGTCACTTTTCTGCACTTCCAATGCAATATTGGAATGGACAAGACTTGGAAAGAGAGTGGATTCCGTTTGTGGAATCCTTCGTTGGTGGATCGTATTGGGTG